>CM041817.1:22298181-22386745 GCA_023376895.1 Aspiorhynchus laticeps | reverse complement strand
TCGTAGTAGTTTTATCTTATCATTTTTTTCCCCCTTTTTTATAGAAACACTAAATGACAAACAATATCTTAAGCACCACCACCAGTCCTAAGTTCAGTCAACATGACAAATATGAATTCATACTTGGTTATTCTAATTACTAAAGTTATATCATCATATAATGCTAAATTATCATAATATCATATTATAATGCTTGACTGACTGATGCTAAGTGTCAGTAGATAAATAGTGTAGATTAATGTACATTTTTATAATAATCATTTATTCTATTTAGTGTCCATTTTTCATTCATTAACACATTTAATATTGGCATCCAAGTTATTTGACATATTTAATTTTTTTTTTTTTTTTAAAGTAACGCTATAATTACTTTCCCTGGTAATTAGTTACTTTTATAATGATGTAACTCAGTTACTAACTCAGTTACTATTTGTGAGAAGTAACTAGTAACTATAACTAATTACTTTTTGAAAGTAACGTGCCCAACACTGGGATTATGTCATTCAGAATATAATCAAGAGGTATCTCTTTCACTGGTATTCTGTTTGATTTCTCTGTAAGTATTCAACCAAATTACACTGATAAAAATGATTTTGTGCTGAAGTAAATACATAAAAACAAATGTAATTTCTACATGAAATTTATTTAGTTAAGGCAAGAATTTAAAAAAGGAGTAAAATCTATATTAGTACTCAATTTATGCTTGTAGAAATTAAAATTTGAACTTATAAGTATATTTTACCTGAAATTGTTTGTTTACAAGGATTCTTTAAGTAAATATCAAAGTTATGATACCGTTTTTCCCATCATGCACTGGGGCATGAATAATTAAAAAGGTTACACTTTTCACTGTTTTTGAGTTGTATTTACACTGTTTTATGGATGCTTTTGAGGTTAGGTTTAGTAACTTACACAACTTATTTTGTGACATATGGAGTTCATTTTCTACTCAAAATGACCCATTCATACTCAAACAATAACCACTGATTGTTACCATCATTGTGTATGGTGTACCAAGTATTGATGTCTCTGAGTTCCTTTGGGTAATAATTCTATTGAGTGGATATATTATCTTAGAAAGGATATCAAGCTGTCTACTTGTTTATTTATATGTGCGTAAGTGAACCACATGCTTTAATAGCATGGTTATATTTAGTGCTATGTTGTTTGAGTAAAGTTTATAAACCGTGACTAAGTGAAATGTACTTGAAAATTGCCTTTTTAACTTAAAATAATTACTTATCAAACTCTAACTGGCAATGTTAAATTTATTTATTTTCTTTGGTAATTTTAAATAAGATAACTAGGATTATTGTGTAGTAAAATATATAAACAAACAGTCAATACAATTTACTGGGAAATTCCAAGTAAACTTTACTTGAGATTTTCTAATTAAAGCTACAGTTCCTAGTTTTTACTTGGGAATTCTATTGAAATTACTCACATTTTCTAAGTGAAAAAACTTTCCTAACTTTTTTCAAGTAAATCCTACTCCAAATTTTTTTCAGTGTATACAGTGCACAAATTTATATAAAAAATGTAGTATTTTACATTAATGGCACCCTTTTGTAATAAACCATTAAAAATAATCACATTTATAATTATGATTATTTCACATATTCTGAAAAATATCAGATGACAATGGAGAGGGGCTTTTCCTCCTCGTACTAAGAATAAATCAAAAAGTTTTGAATGGATTTTTCTCTGCTTGTTGCAAAATTCTGCTCTCTCTTCACTGTTTTTATATACCAAACTCGGTCCTCCGGTGCACATGAGAGGTGAGCGACGCAATTTCCTCTTTTTGTGTGTATTCATCATGACATGATTGAAAGTGCAGATTGAAAGAAATAAGTGCTTTTGACATTTTTATAGGCCTCACAGCATGAACGTGTGATAGCAGAGGAATTATTCTGTCCATTTATCTCAGACAATGGCTTTTCATGCAGGTCTTACAACATCAATGTTTTGATGACAGTGGGGATATTAGTGTAGTTCTGCTCACTGCTCAACAGGTAGACGCTTGTAAAAGCACAAACACAGAAACTATGACTAGGTTATGTCACATCAATACAGAAAAAAATGGTTGTGCATGCATGTAAACAAGGATTCTGCTGTATAATTAAATTTAAAGATTTTAAAACATTTGGCCAAAATATATTATAAATACATGCTAAATGTTGTAAACAGTGAAGCTCAACTAAATATTTCAATTGATTAATAGAGAGAGAGAGAGAGAGATATTGATATTGAAATGTGTTATATGTTCACATATGTTATAGACAACAAAGGTCTACTTCAAGTGTGACACTTCAAATGTATTTGTATTTTCTTGGACTGAAATATGGAGGGCAAAATATATTTTTAAATGCTGTTTTAAATGTTTTTAAAATATATTTAGAAAAATATACAGAAAATAGTAGAAACTGGTAGATAATATATTTACGTAAATATATTTTGAAGCAAATTTTTAGCTTTTTTTGATATATTTTAAAATATATTTATGGTATGGGAAGACTTGATATTGGATAAATAATATAACTGATTAGGAGGATGTGAGATAATTATAAATGCTCCTGTGTAAATTTCTGTATGATTATTATAAATGTATATATTGTATATTGTGACGAGTGGGGCGGGGCCGAGAGCCGTGGGAACGGAGCGAGGCCGGTGGAGTTAATGATGATGAGCGACACCTGCACCACTCACCGGTCTCGAGTCCCCACGGAGGAGCTCCGGAAGGATAAAAGGAGGAGCAACGACAGTGTAAGAGGAGAGAGGACCAGGCCTGGACTTTAGTTTGTGTTTTGTGTGCGGCAGTCGTCCGTGAGGGGCTGCCGCTTTACTTTTGTGTTTATTTATGTTATTAAAGTCTTTTGAATAATCGCCGGTTCCCTCCTCCGTTCTACGAACTGTTACATATATATTGTACCAAAATGGCAACTTTGTTTAAAAAAAAAAATCAAGCCGAGGATTTTGTCAAATCAGCTACATATGTGATTATGTAATGTCAAACACTTACAGAAAAAGTCCACATTTCTTTGACCAGAATGTGATAAAATGGCATGAAACAAAGCACTTCAACAACACTTCATGAACACCATGAACTATCAAACACAGCAAATGCTTTAAATAGTCCAGTGTTGTGAGGGTTACTTTGGAAATGTAATGGATTACAGATTACAATCCTTTTTGATTGCTTTTCTAATGTTTTCAACTTAATAATTTTCAAACAAGTAAACCAGGCAGGGTTAACAGTATTCAATACTGATTACTGTCAGACTTTTAAAATCCTTCATCACTTGAGTTAAGATTATAAACATCACATTTTAAAGCACAGCCACCAAAAAAATCAGGGTTAGGGTTAGGACCTCTTTTTACTTTGAGATCATTCTAAGGCTAAAAAACGATTTAAAATCATAAGATAATAGTTCAATATCTATAATACGGTTTTTGAAATCAAATATTTGCATTGCTGGAAACACTGGCATCTAACAATGCCTTGGGAAAAAACAGTTAATCTTAAAAAATAAAGCATATACATAAACCCAAATAGGGAATAAAACAATTATTGAATAAGCATGCGCCCTATTCTGTGTCCTAAACTCCTGAAACATTGATGTATCATATTTTAGAGCAGTCGATTCAATTTTGGAAAGAAATCAATCAAATCTGTGTGTGAAAATATTCAGATGTAACCCCCTTTGTAATAGCTTGTAATCATTTTCATAAGTAACTGTAATGTAATTACACATTTTTCCCTCAGTAACTGTAACTGATTACAATTACATTTATTTTGTAATTAAATTGCGCAACTCTGTTACATGTAACTAGTTACTCCCCAACACTGAAATGGTCTGACTGTTGGCTTCTTTAAAAATGATTCAGTCAATAACAAATTGTTTTTGCTAAGATTTAATTACTATGAGAGAGAAACAGAGCTTGTAGACATGTATGTTCATGAAAGTGAAAGAAACCATTCCTGCACTGTTTTGCATATACATCAGTTTTAATCCTTGTCATCATTGCCATATTGCTCAAACATTACAGCTTTATGTGGGGTTTATTATATGGGAAACTGAGGTACGCCACTATACCAACAGCACGGTGTCAAAAAACTTTTTGATTTAATTTCCAGTGCATTGCCAAATGATGCAAGCTTTCAGCGTACCGCATAGAGATGTGATGTCAAAGATACGTAGGCTTCTACTGAATCTGGAAAAATCAAAAGTAGGACATTTAAAAATAGTGTACTGAATCTCTGTGGTCACATTTCAGCGCAAATACTGAACTGAAAAACACAGAGCTCTCTCGCAGCCCTTCGTTTGATCTATGACTTTATTATAGAACTGTAGATATCTTTTTGTTGAGATATTGTATCTCAGGCAATAGCTTATTTACCACAACATACTTTTGATTCAGTCATTGTAAATATTGACAGATAAAAGATTCCCCTGAAATTACTTAACTATTTATTCATCCTCCTCCTCAATTATGACATTACTTCTTTAAAATATTGTCAGGCTCCCCAAAGGAAGTGAAACAGAATGGAAATTAAAAATACAGCTCAAAAAGTTTGGTCATGGGATGCCGTTTTCAGAGGTATACACAACAAGCTTGTGCTCTTCCCTGGAATAATGACATTACAGCAGCGTTCATTAAATCGGCCATGTTTGGTGTATATGACAATGCAATATGACCCCAGCTTCCTCCATGTGCAGCATCATGGGATGAACTGACTCCCACATATTTGTTGGCAGAGTCTGACAGTGATTAAGGTGTTGAGAGATGAGGGGAATTCAGACGTCTGAGTAATCTAACACTCGTCTGACTAATCTCATCTTCTTTTACAATAACAAAACTTCCTCTTTATTTAAACAGAGACTGCATGCTAATCTGACAGGTGTTGGTGGAAAAATCATTTGCTCGTTGGACTGACACATGTATGTGTGTCATTGTAATATATTCAAATTAAATATTACAATTAATATTAATAAACCAATATTATACCAAGCAATGTTTTTTTCTTCTTTTTTTGTAAAGAAACATTGCACAAGCACACTGGTTTTAAAATGATAAGACAACAGATATACTGCTCATAATAAAGTCATTTGGTTTGATATTATCTAATGCTCTGAGTGATTTGGACATCTAAGTGTCCAAGTGCTTTTATACTAATATTTACACTACTGTTCAAAGTTTGGGGTTGGGAAGATTTTGTATAGTTTTGAAAGTGTTTACCAAAACTGCATTTATTTGACCAAAAAACTGTAAAAACAGTAATATTGTAAAATATTATTATAACTTAAAATGACTGTTTTCTGTTTGATTATATGTTCAAATATAATTTATTCCTGTGAATCAAAGCTGAATTTTCAGCATCATTATTTCACTCTTCAGAGTCATATGATCCTTCAGAAATCATTCTAATATGCTGATTTACTGCTCAAGAAAATGTTATTATTATCAATGGGAAAACAGTTATGCTGATTAATATTTTTGTGGAAACCAATATACTTTTTTAATATATATATTATTTTTTCTTAGGATTCTTTGATATCAACAAAGTTAAAAAATTATACATCTTATGTAACATTATAAACGTCTTTACTGTCACTTATGATCACATTAATGCATCCTTGCTGAATAAAAGTATTAATTTCTTTCAGAAACAAACTTATTGACCCAGACTTTTGAACAGTATATATTCAATGCATATGATTCTATGGTTTGATCAAGACATCACGTATACAAATGCTGTTATGCTACAAGTCAGTGGATGCGGTGGTGTTCACAGTAATTCGGTTCAGGGGAACATCCTTCGTGGGCGTCTCTCACAGGTGAAACTCGTTTCTCCTACACTCAGCTTTCTGAGTTGGGGGCTTTACCTTACCCCGACTCATCTTGGGGTTGGGTTTGTGAGTGGGGGACTAATTACACTCCCTAAATACGTCAAGGTCTGGGAATTTTTAATGATTGCTCAATTTGAATAGCTGTGGAAAACACACTCACTCACTCACTCACTCACTCACACACACACACACACACACACACACACACACACACACTCACTCACTCACTCACTCACACTCAAACACACACACACACACTCACACACTCACTCACTCACACACACACACACACTCAAACACACACACACACACACTCACTCACTCACTCACTCACTCACTCACTCACACACACACACACACACACACACAAAGGTGACCTTCCAACAACCCTCCAGCACACACGCACCTGCTTCACTTCTGCTGAATAGTAAAGTGCTGCGGTGTCGTAATCCTGTGTAGACCGCAGTTTCCAGCTCTGCAAGAACTTTCAAAGTATTACCTGGGCTACTTTATAGTCATCTTACACTTCTTTAAAAAAGCATTACCATGCAATTTGTTGCAAAATACTGTCTATAAATGTGTATATTTACTTATGGAAACCACTGTTTTTATTTGAGTTTTTTTCCCCCACATATAACATTTAAACATTTGTGGTTATTGAAAGTGTTCACTTGGGTTCAGTTGGGATTTTTATTTATTTATTTATTTAAACAAATAACTGTAAGCACTGCATTAAAACAGAGGACAATAGTACAGATGAAATAAAGCTAAATAAAACCAAATACTCAAATAAACCGTAAAATGAGATCATGATGCCTTAGAAATGTGTAGTTCTTATTGAGATTATATGTATATAGAAGCCCATTTCTGTCACATAAGAAAATAATCATGTTTTAGTCCGTCATAATTATAAGTAAAAATTATTACATACTTGAAAATCTGAAATAAAAAATTCATTCTGACATGACAAGTAAAATTTTTGTCATATAACGTCACAACTTTTTGTCCCTTGATTATGACACAGTATGACATAATTTCGACTTTTTATGTCACAATTTTTTATTTTTTTATCTAATAATTTTTCCTTTGTCACAGATATGTTTTATACAATAATTTTTACTTTGTCATAATTATGATGTTTTTGACTTTTTATCTCATAACTAATAGAATGTTGTAATTTTGACTTTTTATTTCATAATTATGACAGTATCTCATTATTTTAACTTTTTATATCATACAGTAATTATGACTTAGTATTTCATAATTGTGAGTTACAAAAGCCTGATTTATGAAAATTATACATAAAACGACTCTAGAAATATTCACTGCAAAATATAAAGGTTACCAATAAGCTCAAAAGCATTGTTAATGCTTGAAAAATAGCTAAATAAATAGCTATATCTTTCATAGGCAGACCTAATAGTACATTAAATGAGACAATCAATCAATCAATAAACTGTAGTCAAAGACCTGTTCAAATGTTGATAATTCTTAAGAAACTTGTTCATATTGTTATCAATGAGTTTAAAAGGTTTAACGATCAGGGAAGTTTCAGAAGAAAACGCTCTTAAGGTGTAAATGAGGTAACCTGCACCGTGACGTCTCAACCGGAAGCCGCATCTTCCAATCGCCACGCCTACATAAACGTCACGGCAGACTGACCAAACCCGCAAGTGAAGATGGCGACCGCCTTCGAGAGGTTCAACCTGTAAGTTGAAACTTTTATTCGAGCGCAGCTACAGATAAAAACACGTAACGTTACGGCGCCCAGTTTCGCTTTAATGAAGCTCAGCTCTTTTAATGGCAGCGTCTGTGGTCGCTGTCAGAAGTGTTGTTGCCAGTACAGAGCAGTTTCTGTTGTGGTGGACGCTGCACTGGCTTAAGCCGTTCAGACACTGTTCAGATTGGCTGTGTTTCAAAACCCAGTGAGCTGCGCATCTAGACAGCATTTAAACGCGAGAGCAGAATCTTTATAACGCGCCAAGTGCTGTCTATGCAGCTCACTGGGTTATGATGCATTGATTTGAGTGTGGGCAGCATCTATTCTCATGTTTTAGTAAGTAGTGAGCTAGGGTGTTTATTTGGACTATGCATTAGGATGCTGAGGTCAGCTAAAGTCGGTTTCAGTGCTGCAGTTTTGTAGAGGCATCAGTGTAAAGATGATGTTAAACAGTGCCAATATTATGTTTAGTCAAATGTTATTCCAGCTATGTATGTATAAAACGAATGATAGAGTATATGGCATACTGTACAACGATGCACAGTTAATATCTGATTATTTGACAAATTGTGAAACTAGTTGAACCACTGAGAGGGAGGGGAACCTGATGGAATATCTCCAGCCCACACCTTACATCAACATGTCTGAGTTATCAACTGAGTTATCAGACGCTCGGATACTGATATGAGTTACAGGGGTGTGCTTTCTGAGTCACTGACTTCTGAACATGTACTGTTGTTCTGGGAACCAAGATTGTTTTGCACAGATATTAATTATCATGACAACTGAATGGAAGGAAAAGAAAGTTTGACACTAGTGATGCACCAAAACATTTTTTTTTATTTAAAATAAAATGTAAACTGAAGTTCACTTATTAAAAAATTAGTTGTTCGAATTTATTTAATAATCAACCCTCAAATAAAAACTGAATTGTATATAAAAAATTAGATTGCATGTACATTTTTCTGCTGACTTTATGACATTTAAAACAGTGACACTTAGTCACAACAGTGATTCTTAAAACCTTTTTTTTTCCAAACATACATTTAGACTTACTAACAGATTAAGTAAAATATAATGAATATGTAACAGTGTATATATTTAGCAAAATGCTCCTCTCTAGAATATTTTTTTTCTAGCTAACTGATGAGTTTATGGACATTGAATGACTTTCCCAAGGTAAATGTTATTTCAACCAGATGTTTATTCAAATTTCTGCTGAATATTTTTGGTTGCTGATATTTTGGTGCATCGCTTTGATTATTTTTTTTTATCGGTATGTCAGAAACTAACATCATTTGGCCTCTCAGAGTCTTTTCACTTTAAAAAACCTACAATTTAAAATACTATGATGTATAATTGTTTACATGTTTCACAATTTTAATAATGTATCTTTTTAATTCCTTTTAGAATAAGTAATTTTTTTGCATTACAGTAATAATAAATTATGCTTATAATTAAGTCACAATGCAAAAAATATTGTTCTAAAAAAAGTATTTTTTTCTTATTTAATAAGGATTCTTTTTTTATTTGGCCTAATTCTTTTTTTTATATTGCTGTCTTTTTGAGATTCACCAATTTGCATACTAAATACCAAATTATAAATGATTTTGTATCTCGCTTTAATTATGTAATTAGCCTGTTTTGTAATTTTTTTTAGAGATACAGTAAACCCTTCAGTTTTATGAATGGCCTCTTGCACAATAAACAGAACATTGCCAATGGTATTACAGCTGAGAAAGGCTTGTCTAGAATTACATAGTTTATAATAAGACAGAAACCCTTGCACCACAGTGTGTTTGTTGAGACGGTGCACATAATTCATAATGGCTGTGATTTGTCATATACAGACACTAGACACAGATCTATAAAGGATGTGAATTTGCCACCACTGTAGCAACAAAACAAAACAAAATTGCAGGCTAAAGTTGAGCATCTGTGTTGTTTTTATTTGCATGACCTAATTAAAAGGCTCCGAGAATTGAAATTGCATCTATGTGTCATGAAACCAAGCTGTGAGCCATCAAGTACATTTTTTAATTCTGAGATAGATTCCATAGACCTATTATGCAATCATGGTTAATGGGGCAGAGGTTAACCATGCAAACGCTGCATCCTTCCCTCGTTGCAAACTCATCAAGTGGTGCACAGAAAGTGGCTGCTCAGCATTTTGGTAAGGAAGGAAGACTCCAGCCATTAAAGTGGGACAAGCATGTACAATGTTGTTACTGAAACAGACTCTCAAACTCCTCACATTGTATATTCGAAACTTACATTATGAGACCATGTCTATCTGTAATTTTCTTTAAACTTTGCTTAAAAATATGCACGACCGAAACTGAAAAGCAGTTCTGATTTATGACGTTGCTGAAAATCTGCTCTCTCCAGATGGTCTGAGATGAAAATTAATTTCAAGCTATTATGTTTCTGACGCTGTTTTGTCTTATTTATATCATCACCACTCAAAAGCTGATTGTATTACATATACAATTTCTTTATTATCTTCTTTATCACATTCACAATAATCTCAAAGGCGTTTGCTTGCATAATGCAGCTAACTGTCAAATGCTAACCAGCCAAACCCTCAGCTCTTGTTTTATACTGGAAAAACCTGTGTGTTTAGCAGCACAATACGAAAAGTGTCAGAATAGACTAACTGGTCTGTTTAATCAGAAAGAGGTAGGTTTATTTGTTGAAAATAAAACATTATTTTCTGCTTTTTTTTCATAGGCATGCAACACCTGAGAAGTTCTACATTGAGGCCTGTGATGATGGAGCTAATGACGTGCTGGTTATTGATAGGGTGTCCGCCGAGATGACCCTCGCAGGTACGGTCTGACTACTAGTAAGAATGGAAACCAGTTCAAATATGTTGTATTACATTTCATCTTGAATGAAAATAGCCCATTTTATGATTACAAGTTAGTAAGATGTTATTTTTTTGAGAACTTAATACTTTCACTCAGCAAGGACACATTAAATTGATCAAAAGTGACAGTAAAGACATTTAAAATGTTACAAAAGATTTCTATATCAAATAAGTGCTGTTCTTTTGAACTATCAAATGTATCACAGATTTCACAAGCATATGAAGCAGTACAACCATTTTCAATATTGATAATAATAAGAAATGTGTCTTGAGCAGCAAATCAGCATATTAGACTGATTTCTGAAGGATCATGTGACACTGAAGACTGGAGTAATGATGCTGAAAATTCAGTTATGCATCACAGAAATAAATTACATTTTAACATATATTCAAATAGAGAACAGTCATTTTTAATTGTAATAATATTTCACAATATTAATATTTTTACTGTACTTTTGATCAAATAAATGCAGTCTTGGTGAGCTTAAGAGACTTATTTTAAAAACATCCCCAAAGTTTTGAACAGTAGTGTATAAAAAAATTGTCTGTTTAATTCTAATGTTTATGGTCTATTGCAAAACTACAATGTTTAAAGGGTTAGTTCACACAATTTGAAAATTCTGTCATGAATTACTCATCCTCATGTTGTTCCAAGCCCGTAAGACCTTTGTTCATCTTCAGAACACAAATTAAGATATTTTTGATGAAATCCGAAAGCTTTCTGACCCTGCATAGACAGCAACACAACTGAAATGTTCCCAGTCCCAGAAACATAGTAAGGACATTTACGTTTTGCATTGTCCTGATCGTAAACAGCGCTGATTATGTTGATTACATTCTGGGGATGCGTCGTGGTACTCTCCAAAATGGCATAAGATGTTAACTCGGGGAGAAGAATTGTTGAATAAATTGTTATTTTTGTTTTCTTTGCGCACAAAAAGTATTCTCGTAGCTTCGCAAAATTGAAGTTGAGCCACTGATGTCACATGGGCTGTTTTATCGATGTCCTTACTACGTTTCTGGGACTGGGAACATTTCAGTTGTGTTGCTGTCTATGCAGGGTCAGAAAGCTCTTGGATTTTATCCAAAAAATAACTTCATTTGGGTTCCGAACGAAGGTCTTGAAACGACATGAGGGTGAGTAATCAATGACAGAATTTTCATTTTTGGGTGAACTAACGCTTTAAACTATATTTTATTATGCCCCAAATTACAGTAACATTTATACTAAAAGGGAATTGAATAATAAAACAGCTAATTAAAATATAGTTTGTCTTTCTGAGGTTGGCAATGAACATTTTCTGAAGGTTAAGCAGCTCATTTCTCAGACCGTGTGAAAAAAGTACAGTGAAAGATTTATAGTTTGGGCAGCTGTGATCTGACATTTATGAACAGCTACAACTTATGAGGGAGTCAGACCTTTCAAAGTACACAGGCATCGATGTAAAGTTACGGCAGCTATTTGGACTTTGTTGTATTTCTCTGTTTTAATGGTGACCTTGCTAAGTGACCAGGGATGGAAATTAGCACCCGCCACCAGCCAAATGCGGGTGATTTTGTGTTGTGGCGGGTAAACTCGCTTCACCTACCGCCACCGTGGCGGGTAAATAAAAATAGCATACTGTTTCACCCGGACGACGAAGTTCACGTCAACGAAATCAAAAGCGCTGCATTTTATTAATTATCAGCTCATTTCAAGATCAAAGACCGCAATAGGAGCGCGCGCGGCATTAGCACTGGAGAGATAAGCCTGTCTTATACTTTTAATGAAGATGATTGTGTTGAGCGTCTGTGTCTTACTTTCAGTTTGCGTGTCTGCGATGCTCAACTTATCCGCGGTGAGGCTTGTTGCATTAGTGCAGTCATTTCTGACTAAAATGTCATTTAGCCTAAAACACGGTCTCACACGTTTATTATTTTTACATTTTGGGAGGAGTAAAATTCATATACTGTATGTAGGGGTGCAACGGATCGTAGATGATCTGTGATCCGTACGGACCAGTCCCCACGGTTCGGCACGCATGTGATTCGCGGATCAACTGATAAGTTTAACATAGAGTGAAAGTTTATCATTTGCACGCGCTCCGTTTCTGAGCTCAGCAGCTGCCGCACACACTGATGCGCGCACACGCAGAGAGAGCGCGTGAGAAAGAGAGGCGTGATTTAGATACCTCGTTTCAGACAACGCCTCAACGGATGGATACATACACACACACACACACACAAAGTTATGTTAAAATACCCGTTTTGGCAAGTATTCTGGTAAACACAACCAGTTATGTCTTAAGTTAAGGTATACAGCCGAGAAAGAAACCGGATGTGTGTCAGTATTTGGTCCGTGCGTTTAGTCTTAAAGAGACAGCAGCCTATAACACCTGCTTCTGTCTGCTAATCATCTGTATTTAACTTATGCAGTAAGCATTATTGTGTTTTACACTTAATTTTTACATTTCTGCACCTGAATACTACTGTTACTGTCTTCATTTATAATTTTATGTTGTAGGCTGGAAATCTATATATTGGTTGAAAATCTAATTAATTTGTGTAATTGTTCTTGGTTTATTACTGACTTTAGTAGTAAAGCAACTTTTTTTTTGCTGATCCGAAAAATGATCCGATCCGTGACTCAAAATCCGTAGTATGATCCGAACCGTGAGTTTTGTGATCCGTTGCACCACTAACTGTATGTGGTTTCAACAACCAGATGCATTTACACATGTCCAGTTCATCTGGAATGTGGCCCAGACCACCTCCTGAAGTGGTTTGAGAGATCGGATTTATATTACAAAACGCATGAAGTGACCAGATGTAAACAGCCCCTATATATATTTTCATGTTATTTTTCATTAAAATGAAGTTGTCTAGTAGATTGTGTTTAACACACAAAAGAGTGACACAGAAGTATAGAAACTCTATATTGATAAAAATAAAATAAAAATCTGCGCTAGGATCGGATCGGATCAGATCGGAATCAGCGATACTCAGAATTTTCTGGATCGGATCGTATCTGAAAAAATGGTATCGTTGCATCCCTAATGAAAATGTCAGTATTTCATTGAGACTTGAGATTAAATAAACTGCTTAAGTATTGTCGATCTTGTAGTATTAATTTTCACATGCAGTTACACATTGTCGGTTAAAAACAAGAAAGTGGCTGGTAAAAACATTGAGTGGCTGGTAGATTTTGAAATCCACCAGCCACAGTGGCCGGTGGACAAAAAAGTTAATTTCCATCCCTGTAAGTGACATTTCATCAGTATTGTCAGCGTGACATTTTACGTTTGAGGTAGTTGCTGTGGTCTGTTGTTAAAGGTGTATTCCAGGAATAGCACAGCACACAGGTCTGTTACTTCCTCTTATCAAAGCAGAGAAGTATATTAAATGCGCAATCTGCAAAATTGCTTACTGTGATTTGAATGGTGCAGTAATGTTTTTTCCTCTTCAAGGTATTAAGGACATCCCCCCATCAGGCGTAACCAGGCCCATTTGTGGAATCATGGGAACTATTCGTCTGGTGGCTGGTATTATGATGTTCCGATTGTCCATAGAATTCGGAATGTTGATTTAACGTATATTTTTGATTACCATGACGCATGTTTTTGTTTTGTTTTTTTGATTCTGCAGGGATGTACCTCATAGTCATCACCCGGAAAAGGAAAGTGGGCGACCTGTTTGGCCACACTGTGTGGAAAGCGGTGGAGTTTGATGTGATTTCTTATAAGAAGACCATTTTGCACCTCACAGATATTCAGGTCATCAAAGTCCCTAACCTCAACTTTCAGTTTAATGCTGATGTTTGTGACACCTTGAGTAGAAAGTCGTCAATAAATGTCATTCGTTGTTTGATCAGTTGCCCAGTGCGTCTCTAAATCATAACCGAAAGGTTTCCTGCTCTGAACTTTTTGCCTTTCACAATTTTCCATTTACAGTTACTCAGAAGTGCTGTAAGAACAACGCAGCAGATTCGCCTTCGGCATGTGAAATTGGGTGTACTCATACAGTAAATTTTTCATTTGAGCCCATGCTCCGAGCGCAGTGATATCTCATTACAGTGTTGTATACTTGCTGCATTATTTAGCGAGGATAAGACTTCGGCTGAAATGGCCTTGGATGCAGCCTGTGAGTAGACCAGTATTGGACACGGGAAGTGTTTCGAGTTGAAACAAGTACATGGGAGGCTTGACTGCAAACAACTAGACCATTAAAGCACTACAAACATCTCTACTCTTGTCAGAAGGTTCAATGTAAGCGCATGAGGTCTGCAGTGAATGCATCTAGCTACACTAGCTTGGTTAGTTTCATCCCGGAATGTGTCAGAAAACAAATTAATAGCAAAATGCAAGTGCGTTTTGCATTCTCAGCAATGTTTGCATACTTGACTAAACTATGTTTCTGGCCTGGATGAAAGTGCCACACCTTTTTGAGAAGGAGATGATTCCTTGCATGAACTGTCTACATAATTTTTGTGTTGAATATTGTGACATTTTCATAATGAATTGCATGTAATTATAAGCTCTGAGTTGAGCAGAAGGGAATAACTGCAGTGAGAGATGAGTTTGTGTACAAAGGCAAATGGTTCTGCTGACCAGGTTCTTCTGAGAGGAGGAATCAAATCAGGTCATTCCTGTTCCACTCCATTCTCATAGCCAGAGCTTGGTGGATAGTGGTCCTGTTACTGCAGAAAGGATATGCTGAGATTGAAAGGCCTGGCATTGGTTGAGAGCTTAGTTTGGGCACCTGCACGTGGAGCAAAGCTTTCAAAGTTTTCAGTAAGAATGAATACGTTGTACTAAAGTAAGCGTGTTGTGTGATGCATTGGAGCAGATTAACTCATGAACATGCTTGTTTTGACATTTACATTTATGCATTTAGCAGACGCTTTTATCCAAAGCGACTTACATTGCATTCAAGTTACAGTTTGTACATTTTTATCAGCTCTTTCTTTCCCTGGGAATCGAACCCATGATCTTGGCGTTGCTAGCGCCATGCTCTACTATTTGAGCTACAGGAAATATCATATAATATCAATATGTTTTGAATACATGATATGCACTTCAACTTTAAACAGCCTTTTTTGAACATGTCAAACCGCTTCCTTTTGTCAAAGTCATGGCTTAGCAGTTAGTTATGCTACAGACACATTAAGTGTTCATGAGAGAGAAACAAGTTCAGATTTCAGAATATTGTAATCCAAATTTGCCAATTATCAATTATACATTTAAATTAAATTTAAAGTGTTTGTTTTTTTATTAAAAAGAGAGAGAAAGACAAAATAGTATTATCATTAAATAATATTAATATTATATTATTAATGCAAACAAATAGTTTATTATTAGTAGCATAATTGTTAGTATTAATAAACAATTATAATTAAAAATAATATAAATATTAAAATAATGTTATCAAATTAATCTATTGTTATTAGTAGCATAATTATTAGTAGTATGAACAATTATTAATAAACAATAGTAATTAAAAATAATATAAATATTAAAATAAATTAATATATTAAAATAATTAATGTTATCAAATTAATATATTATTGTTATTGTTGTTAAACAGTATAATGATGATGATAATAATACTTTATTGTTGCATATTTTCTTTATCTTCATCTGCTATATATATATGTATAAAATATATTAAAAATATGAAAAGTCAAATTTCAAGTCAATTATCAATTAGAATATTACTATTATTTTTTCTAATGAAATGCATACCTTTATTTCAATAATTTGGACACTGCCAAAGGGACTTTTTTCAGTAGTTATTTTTAAACACATTTTCATAAAAATCTATATGTTGTGAAATATATTAATATCGACTGCCAGGTTTTAATATCAAAGTAATATTACTCAACCCTACCTCATCCCATTTCTCCATCTTCTCTCTATTGTCCTGTCATTACTTTACTTTTATACCATAAAAATGGAAAAGGCCCCAAATAAATGAATAATTAACCCTAGTCTTCTTTCTGTTCACATCATTTACTGCCAATAATCTTATTCACTGACTGTTACCTTCTCATAGATGCAGGACAACAAGACGTTTCTGTCTATGCTTAGCAATGTACTCAACACAGACGGTTTCTACTTCTGCACGGACTATGACCTGACCCACACCCAGCAGCGCCTGTCCAACACCAGCCCGGACTTCCAGGAGATGAGCCTGCTGGAGAGGGTGAGCAGAGCAAAGACTGAGGGATGATAATGATGGCAGAAGAGAGAGACAGAGCTGTTTGAAGTTTCAGTGGCAGTGAGAAACAAAGCACAGCAGGGTGCAGGTTTTCATCAGTATCACATACAGAAGGCCGGTCAGCTCATTGTCTCAAACTGCATCCCTCATTTACAATAAAGGGCCGTCACAGGAGATGTGCTGCCTGTCTCTTAGTAAGCTAGATTTGCAAAGCACTTGTTTTACAAGCACACTTGCAGACATGCGGGCACACACTGCGATTTCCCTCATATTTTGTTTTTATGTTTTCAAAGAGAGAGTTTGTGCTCTGCATTTGTATCTGGCTTTTGACACAGTCTGTAATTTTGCAGTTGTCTATCCCTTTTCATAAAGTTCAACTTCAGAGTGTTCAAACTTCTTGAGTACATTTGGTTACACTGTTTGTGTATTAGACCCTTCAAAACAACCATAACTTCTCAGATGATTCCTGTCTTCTATCATTTCTCCACACAGGCAGACCAGAGATTCATGTGGAATGGAAACCTTTTAAGAGAAATAACCGCACAGCCTGAGGTATTAAAAATAAACCTAGTTCAGAAACCATTAAATATATGAGAAAATTGCACATACTAAGACACTGATTCCCCTTTTCAGCTCCATAAATTTGCATTTCCTGTCATCCACGGATGTATCCTTTGATAGATGTCATGTTGTTTGTAGTTAAGTTGCTCACTTTATTTAGCCTTGACTGTCTGGAGGAAGCAAATTATGAACTGTGAGCTGTTTCTGTTCAAGATTACATTATGTAACTGGTCATGATTAGTTGATCATATTGTCCATAATCTAAAAACACAGTTGCAGTGTAAATTTCTTTGGATGAAATTGAAGAAATAAGTAGTAGTTGGAAAATGTGTGTGATATTGAGGCTTAACCCACTGCTTCAGTTATTGTGATGAAGCCATGCTGCATCAATGGGAAGGTGTTTGAGTGGATCCTCATCTCCAGACGGAGCTGTTTCAGAGCGGGGGTCCGATATTATGTCAGAGGTGAGATGTGTTCAAGCATATATACATATTCACACAGTGGTCTTTGCTGCAGATATTACAATTTCTCCCTGTGCCTCAGGCATTGACTCTGAAGGACATGCTGCTAACTTCGTTGAGACAGAACAGATAGTCCAGTACAGTAATGCCCGGGCATCCTTTGTGCAGGTTGGTAGAAAATACTGTTGGCCTCTATTACAAGAATATTTGTTTTGACCTCTCAGAATTCACCTCAGATTTAATTTGTGCTCTTTCACTCATCTCTTACACAGACTCGAGGCTCCATGCCCTTTTTCTGGTCTCAAAGACCCAACCTGAGGTACAAGCCCAAGCCACAGATAAGCACTGACACCAATCACGTAAGACACTTAAGCTGCTACAGCAACTTTTTTATTTTTTTTTATTTCAACTATCAAAAGATAAAAAATATCTGTCTGTCCATCCGTCTGTCTATCTATCGGTCTGTCGTTCTATCATTCTATCAATCTATCGTTCTATCTATCAATCCTTGCAGATGGATGGATTCAGGAGGCATTTTGAGTCGCAGGTTCTCATTTATGGCAAACAAGTCATTCTAAATTTGGTGAGTACAATCTTTTAATCCACCTGCAGAAAATTGTAGTTGATTGTGATTGGTCAAATAGTTGAAGATAATTGCTTTATCTGCAGGTGAATCAGAAAGGATCTGAATTGCCTCTTGAACAGGCCTTTGCCAAAATGGTCAATGGCATGGAGAACGGACTCATCAAGTACTTAATGCAGTTTCTTTTAATTCCTACAGAGGCATTTTTAGTGGTGTTTGCCAAGGCAATTATTATTGCTCATTCTAGGAATATACTTTGAACAGACCCTTATAGGGACAGTTCACCCTCATTTATTCCTGTGATGTCAAAACTGAATTTTCAGCATCGTTACTCCAGTCTTCAGTGTCACATGATCCTTCAGGAATCATTCTGATATGCTAATATGCTGCTCAAGAAACATTTATTATTATTATCAATGTTGAGAAAACTTGTTTCTATCTGCTACTCGTATATACTGCTATGTGGTGACTCTTGCATCCCTTTTGAGGTACATCGCCTTTGACTTTCACAAAGAATGCAGTAAGATGAGATGGCATCGCCTCCAGATTCTCATTGATGGTGTTTCTGACATGCAAGACGAGTTTGGGTTTGTATTCATCTCTGTACCTTTCTATAGGAAAGACTGTGGTCTCTGATGCTGTCACTGATTCACTTTGATCTGGTTCTTGAACGCTGATTCTGCAGGTATTTCATGGTGAGCTCAGACGGGAAGGTGACATCCGAGCAGTCTGGAACCTTCCGCAGTAACTGTATGGACTGTCTGGACCGTACCAACGTCATTCAGAGCCTGCTGGCCAGACGCGCCCTACAGAGCCAGCTCCAGGTGACGCCACATCACAAATAGCATGTCTGACGCATCCTAACTAGGTGTGATGCAATTGAGGACATTTACGCACTAGAGAAAGCTGACTGGCTGTAATTCTGTGGATTTTCTGTCAGTTAGGCCCACTTACTTGAAACTTGATGCATCATGTTTGCTTAGGAAGTGTAAAACTCTTTAATGTGGTCATGATTGCTTGGAGACATTTAGAAATCAGCTATATAGATTAATAATGTGGTTAAATATTGATTTGTCATCACCTTCAGCTGTATTTCATTTCAGAGGATGGGTGTCCTCCACGTAGGCCAGAAAATTGAAGAACAGGCTGATTTTGAGAAGATTTATAAGAACGGTGTGTTTGTTTTGCTAGAAATTCCATTAGTAGACACAATTCTCTTGTTAGGGACTGTAAATAAAGCAAGAAACGTCATTATTTTCCTTTTCGTTTTCTCTCAGCGTGGGCAGACAATGCCAATGCTTGTGCTAAACAGTACGCAGGAACCGGAGCATTGAAAACTGACTTCACCAGGTATTCATCCCAGACTCCTTTCAGAATATGTGCAGTTGTGTGCGTCCACCGCTGTAACCTTCACCTTTGACCTCAGAACCGGGAAGAGGACTCACTGGGGATTAGTAATGGATGGCTGGAACTCAATGATCCGTTACTACAAGAACAATTTCTCAGACGGGTTCAGACAAGTGCGTATCAATTCTTGGTTTTCATGTCTTTCAATCAGACTGCATTGAATTTTAAGTAGTTGACTTTGCCCACAGGACTCCATCGATCTTTTCCTCGGAAACTATACAGTAGATGAAACCGATGGCTTGACGCCTCTGCACATGCAGAAGGACTGGAAGTTCCTCTTGGTCAGTGCTTTTCCCAAACTGCTTGTAGTAAGAGAGAATCCGAATTAAAAGAGGTCATTACTATGACGAATAAAAAAAGAGTAAAATATACTCCAAGCTGCTTCATGCAGTCTTAACATTTATAATTCAACAACACCAGCTGCTGGTTATTCCCTGCTTATTTTATATTCGTAAATCTCTGTAATTTCTTCTACAGTTTCCTGTTATTATGGTGGTGGCCTTCTCCATGTGCATCATCTGTGTCCTAATGGCTGGTAAGATCTGGCATTATAACACAATATGAAATAAAGCAATAGGGTCAATAACATGACACATTTTTGTCTATAGACCTTAGTCAGGTTAGACGCCAGATTGAATTTAAAACTGATGAAAACTAGGCTGTGAGGGATAGATTTAGAGTCTTTACAATGGCAGACAAAGGTCTAGATCTCTTTATTTTCACAACTTTCAAAAGTGTTTCATGGAGTTTTTGTCTTAACGTTTTTTGGGAAAGACATTTCATCAGCTGAACATTGAACACACTGTACGTCTCCTGACAAGAATTAAATATGGTGCTACCCTGCTTAATATCTATTTATTTATTTATTTATTTAAGAAAAAATGGAATTCATACACGCATTGATTTAAAAAAACAATGGTTATAATTTCTGAATTATATTTCACTTTGATGCAAATGTCCTGATATCATAAATAAGAACTTAAAATGTTTTTGTATTATTTACAATATATTTTTTAATGAAACTGCTTATTAATATTTGAAACACTAGTATAATCTAGTATAAGAAGCCATGTGATGCGACTAAGAAAGCCATGGGGTGCAAACAACATAAAAACATGCAAGAATAAAAAACTAAAAAGGAAGATATAATTATATCATGTCAAGGTCAAGAAGTCTCAAAATATTAGACATATTTTATTAATGCAAGGTTAGTTCAGATCCAACTCCCTAAAAACTTGATATTTATGAATTAATAAATAAGATTTTTTGAAAAAAATTAAATATACATATCTTTAAAATTAAGTACATTCACATGTATTGAATGTGTAAAGAAAATGTTACTTTTAAAAGTATTACATCACATGGTTTAATGCATGAATCATTACATTTAAATGGAACCAACATGAATATAAAAAATACATTAAGAACTTGACTTGTTTTAAACTTTTTGTAAAATATTTCTCCTTTACTTTATTTACCATTATATGTCATTGACCCACAAGAGTTGTGCGTTACAATGATTTTAATTATACAGTTCCATTACTGTTGCTTCTTTGGAAAATGTACATACAGTATTTAGTTTGTGAATAATAATGGATCTGGTACTCTCTGTCAGGTGACACTTGGACGGAGACCCTGGCATATGTGTTGTTCTGGGGAATGGCCAGTGCTCTTACGGCTGCTGTCATCGTGGTCAACGGACGGGAGTTTGTTGACGCACCGAAACTGGTCCAAAAAGAGAAGATGGATTGAATATCGAGACCTCCTTCCTTCTGTTCTCTCTGTTTACTCTTTATTTTCATCCAATACTGACCTGCTCTCCACACTGTCCTTAAACTTAAGCAAAGCAAGCATCCCTGTTTTCTGCTCCCATTGATGGAGCATATTACCATATCATTTCACATCAGTTACTACAAATTTCCTTTGAATCATGGGACATGGTGTCCAAACGTCACAAAATGTCCTTAACAATAAAACTTGCATCATAGAATTGCACATGGGTTGCACAACATCCCCAGCCTGTAAGTGCATTGTGGACATTGCGTCTTACTTTAAAGGCTGCTGCGTTGTTACTGTTTGGCAATCGATCTAAATTGACCCGTTGTGTAATTAGAGTTATTGTTTTGGCTCTAGAGCTTCTGCTTTATGATATTGGACACCAGGCGTGTGCCCATTGGCCCAGTCTATGGGTTGACAGATCAATGAAGGTCTATTGTAATTAGATTGCTACACAAGGGAACATTACATGATGTATCAGTGACTCAGCCCTTGGTTATTTCCATTTCTGTCCTTTCAAATCTGTGCTGAAATCAGCCTCATGCCTCCGTTTTATTTTCAGTTGTTCTTTGCAGTGGCAGTTTGGGTTTTAATGTGGTTTCCTTTTGTTCTGACAGCATATTTATGGGTTTGTGTTTTTCATAAATGATCAAATTAGACAGCTGTGGGACGCACTGGGGGAGAGAGTGGTATTAAGCACTGTTTCTTTGAGTTTACAGAAAAATATGAACAGCACTTTTCCTGTGTAACTACTTTATGTCTCTTCGAGGACCAATGAACACTAACAGATATGGCACACATAAAGTCACTCTTTAATGGCTCTTCAACTGCACTTCTCTCCAACGTTACCAATTCAGTGGCAGTTCATTAGACAGAAATAGACTTCTATCAGAATACCTGTCAAATTGACTCACACTTTTAATTGAATTCCCTTAAACTATACTGACAATTCAGAAGGCATTCGCTTTTAACTAAATTATTTAGACAAGTGGCTTTCAAGAACGTCATATAGCAGAAAAAATTAGGAGTGGACACTGATAAATGAATTACTTTTAGGTCTTCCTTTTGAACTCATTACTACCTTTAGAACTGAATGCTCATCGGTTTGGTTTAATGTTGACAAAGAATGTAGATTTTGATATGTGTGTTTTGTAGTCATCTGCAAATGATAATGCAAGCTGCAGTAACAGTCATATTGGACACATCTCAACAGGAGATTGCAATTGAGAGTTTCATCAAATTCATATGGGCTGTATTTGATTGATTTTCTATGTGTGCAAAGATCAAGAGAAAATGCAGTACAACTTGGAATTAAAATGTATGGATGGAAACAGAACACTGATAATTGAATCCTGTATGTTTGATGTTTACCTGTATAAATCTGATGTGTAAACTGTACATTGGGAAGCAATTAAGAGAATATATATATATATTTATATATATAGAGAGTGTGTCATTGTAATCATGTACTGTACAGTGTAGTTTACAACAACATAGCTTTAGCACTTTCTGGTTGAGTTATTGATCAATCAAAGTGATGTTACTGATCACATTCTTCCATCACAGGGCTTGATGAATATGGCTTTCATTATACCCTAAATTATGAACCGCATCGTTGTATTTCCAGGGTGCACTCGGGTTGAAGGGTGTTAAATGACATATCAATATTAATTGTGTTTTTGGACTTGACCCTGACAGTGTTTTAAATCCCGTTGAACCTTCTCTCTCGTCTTGTTTGATTAAGAGACTATATGCCTCAACATTACAGTTGCATTTCTGATTACTGTGCTCATTCAGAAGTATTCAGTACTCACCCATGAGTTCAAGGGAATAGTTTGTGAAACGTCAGCTGTCTTTAGTAGTCTATCAGTCTCGAACCTCTACCGTTCTAATGAAAACCGCATTGAGACTATTGCTCACAATCTAGGTATTGTTTGGTTTTGATCATTGAGGTGTAATTTAATACATTTTAAAAGACATTTCAACCACTGTAACTGATGGTTTCTTAATGAAATCATGTTTAATAAATTCTACCAATAAAATGCAACTTGTCCCGCTTCTTACTGATGCAAAAGCTATTAACAGGGCTGAAACACAAATGGCCAAAATTAGATCCGAGTTGGTTAAAATGGTTCTATGCTTTATGCTGATCAGCCACATTAAAAACCACTGACAGGTGAAGTGAATAACATTGATTATATCGTTACAATGGCACCTGTCAGAGGATCTCCAAAATGGCACGTCTTGAATGAATGAATGAGGCATTTATATAGCGCTTTATTGTGTATTGTTGTACACCCAAAGCGCTTTACAATCATATGAGGGGGTCCCTCCTCAACAACCAAAATGTTGTATCCCCACAAGACTTGCCGTTTTGATTAGTACCTACCAAAAGTGGTGCAAAGGACAACTTGACCCCTGTCCATCACTGAAAGTGGCTACAATGGGCATGTGAGTGTCTGAACTGGACCTTGGAGAAATGGAAGAAGGTTACCTGGGGCCTCATTTATAAAGCGTGCATACACACATATTTGATCGTAGAGTGTGCATACGCTTAAATCCAGGCCAACGTTCATATTTATAAAAACAGTCTTTGAGTGGAAAAGTGCTTATCACGTCAGGGTCTGAGCAGACATACGCACTTTTTATTGTCGGAGTATTGCAGGGTTTTTTTTCAAATTTAAGCTGTTCTTGCAGCTTGCTGTTCTAAATTATGATGATTGGTGATATTTTATATGTTAATGACATTAATAAGGATTCGTTTACAAGGCAGAGAGCTGCAACCATTCAGTTGCGCGCAAGTTCAAGATCATTTGCGATTCATTGATTTCACATCTGAAAGAGACGCGTACGCGCGATTTCTGTTCGTACTTTATTCTATGAATCGCACATACGCATATCTTAGAAATTATCGTAAGATCAAATTTAGGATGGTTTCTGCGCAACATTTTATAAATGAGCCCCCCGGTCTGATAAATCACATTTTCTTTTAGATCAGGTGGATTGCCAGGTGCATGTATGTTGTTTACATGGGAAAATGCTTGCAGCAGGATGCACTATGGGAAGAAGGCAGGCCAGCGGATGTGTGTGCAATGTTCTGCTGGGAAACCTTGGGTCCTGCATACAGAGATGGGCACAAATACATCAAAATGTATTTAAAATAAAAATACAAAATACTGTGTGTAAAAATGTATTTAAATACAAATACAAAATACTGTGTGGGAAAATGTATTTAAATACAAATAAAGTATTTTGAAAATACACAAAATACATTTGAAATTGGCCATCCAGTGAAGTAAATATTAAGGCCTGTTTACACCAAGAACGATAATTATAAAGGTAACTATATTAGTGTATTCTAAGTATACAACGTAGTTGTGTCATCTGTCACTAAATGCTCAAGCTCTTTAAAGCAGAAATGATTCCGATTGGCTGTCAATGTTTTTTGACGCCGTGACGCTGTTGTGGTCTGCAAACACTGCTTACCCCTGGTGGAGTTTATGATTATTAAGTGCCGGCCGTTCTATCTACCGAGGGAATATACAGCCATACTGCTCGTTGCTGTATATACATCCCTCCCAGCTCCAACAACAACAACAACAGGAGTGAGGCACTAAATGATCTGTACCAGCACATCAGTGAGCAGCAGACAGCCCACCCAGATGCTTTTCTCATCTTGGCTGGGGATTTCAACCACGCAGACTTAAAGAGTGTGTTCCCAAAAATACACCAACACATAGACTTTCCAACAAGGGGAAACAACACTCTGGACTTTGTTTACACCACCCAGAGAGGAGCATGCAAGGCAATGCCCCTCCCCCACCTCGGAGCCTCAGACCACATCACTGTCATGCTAATGCCTGCATACAGACCGCTCGTTAAAGTCATCAAACCAGTACTCAAACAGATACAAGTGTGGCCGGAAGGGTCGTCAGAGGCACTTCAAGACTGTTTTGACACCACTGACTGGGATATGTTTAAGCAGGCTGCCACATACAACAACACCACAGACCTCCAAAAGTACTCAGAGACTGTCACTGCCTACATCACCAAGTGTATTGATGATGTAACGGTCACAAAGACTATCACTGTCCGGGCCAACCAGAAGCCGTGGCTGACAGGGGAGAACTACAGACTCCTGAAGGCTCGGAACGCTGCCTTCAGAGCTGGAGATGAGGAGGGCCTGAAGACAGCTAGGGCCAACCTATCCCGCGGCATCAGAGAGGCCAAGAGACAGTACTCCAGTAGGATAGCCCATCGTTTCAGCGACAGTAGAGACACTCGGAGCCTGTGGCAGGGGATACAGACCATTACGGACTATAAGCCCCCACCACAGACCTGTGACAGCACCATCCCCCTGCTGAATGAGCTGAACGCCTTCTTTGCTCGCTTTGAGGCACAAAACAGTATCACTCCACAGAAGACTCCACCTCCTCCCGGCGACCAGGTGATGACACTGTCCCCAGACAGCGTGAGGAGATCCCTCAGCAGGATCAATGCACGAAAAGCTCCGGCTCCTGACAACATTCCTGGGCGTGTACTGAGAGACTGTGCAGTGGAACTCACTGATGTCTTCACAGACATTTTCAATATCTCACTAAGTCAGGCTGCTATTCCCACATGCTTCAAAGCTACCACCATCATTCCAGTCCCGAAGAAGTCATCTCCATCGTGTTTCAATGACTACCGTCCAGTAGCACTCACTCCTATTCTCACGAAATGCTTTGAACGGCTAGTCATGCACCACATCAAGTCTGCCCCTCCCCTCCCCTCCCCTCCCCTCCCCTCCCTGGAACCCTTCCAGTTTGCATATAGGTCCAACCGCTCGACCGATGATGCCATCGCCACTGCCCTCCAGCCAGCCCTCACACATCTGGACAAAAAAGACTCATATGTCAGAATGCTGTTCAAAGACTTCAGTTCAGCATTCAACACAATCATCCCTGAACAGCTCATTCATAAATTGGTCCAGCTGGGGCTCAATACGTCGCTGTGCAACTGGCTGTTGGACTTTCTGACCGGGAGACCTCAGGCAGTACAGGTCGGCAGTAACACATCCAGCACCATCACACTGAACACAGGGCCCCTCCAAGGATGTGTGCTGAGCCCCCTCCTCTTCACTCTGCTGACCCATGATTGCACACCGTCAAACAAGTCCAACCTCTTCATTAAATTTGCGGATGACACGACTGAGGTGGGTCTCATCAGCAACAGAGATGAGACAAACTACAGGAGCGAGGTGAGCCGCCTGGCCAGGTGGTGCAGTGACAACAATCTCTCTCTGAATGTGGAGAAGACGAAGGAGATTGTTGTTGACTTCAGGAGAGTGCACACTCAGCATGCTCCCCTGACCATCAATGGTGCGACTGTGGAGAGAGTGAGCAGCACCAAGTTCCTGGGTGTACACATCACAGAGGACCTCTCCTGGACTAACAACACTGCAGCACTGGCCAAGAAAGAACAGCAGTGTCTCTACTTCCTCCGCAAACTCAGAAGAGCCAGAGCCCGGCCTCCATCATGTGCACCTTCTACAGAGGCACCATCGAGAGCATCCTGACTAGCTGCATCACTGTGTGGTATGGCGCCTGCAACGCGTCCTGCCGCAAGACCCTCCAACGGATAGTGAGAGCAGCTGAGAAGATTGTTGGTGTCTCTCTCCCCTCCCTCCAGGACATCTACAGCACCCGTCTCACCCGCAAAGCCCTCTGCATTGCAGGTGATCCCACCCGACACACAGCTTCTTCTGTGTGCTGCCATCAGGGAGGAGACTGCGGAGTCTCCAGGCCAGGACCAACAGATTGAAGGACAGCTTCATTCAACAGGCTGTCAGGAAGATGAACTCCCTCCCGACCTTGCCTCCCCCCCCACACCACACACACACACACACACACACACACACACACACACACACAGTGACCAGCACCAGTCATTTTGTACAGCATTGGACTGACCTCATTCAACTACCTCTTCTGACAGTCTGAATAAAGACTGCTCTCTGAGCTTTTTGTCACTTTAAATAGATCGATAAGCTCTTTGCACTACACCATTTATATCTGCACTGTTGTTTATTTCACTGATTTGCACTCCATCTACCATGTGCCTTATGCTACTTTATCTATTTTTTATTATTATTATTATTATTTTCTACATGCCCTTATTTGTATATTGTAATAGTTGCATTCTATGTGTGCATGTATGTATGTGTGCATGTATGCATGTATGTATATGTATATGTATATATATATATGTATATGTATATGTATATATATATATATATATGTATATGTATGTGTATGCATGTATGTGTATGTATATACGTCACACAGACGAGAGCGCAGCATTCAAATTCAAAGACATCCGTAGCGCATTTACTTTGAAATACAATGGAATATGTATATATATATTTGATTTGTATTTATCTGTATTTTTACGTTCTACTG
Source organism: Aspiorhynchus laticeps (assembly GCA_023376895.1). NCBI lineage: Eukaryota > Metazoa > Chordata > Actinopteri > Cypriniformes > Cyprinidae > Aspiorhynchus > Aspiorhynchus laticeps. The sequence goes on along the minus strand of CM041817.1, from coordinate 22,358,884 downwards.
TTAGTGTTATCTGTATGCACCAAGGGTCTGAGAGTAACGCAATTTCAATTCTCTGTATGCATGTACGGTACATGTGGCAGAATTGACAATAAAGCAGACTTTGACTTTGATTTAGGATGTACTTACACAAGGGGATCTGATCCGTGCTTGAGCATGATTGACCCCCAAAGTCCAGTTCATTTAAAGGTGGGGTATGTAATTAGTGTTTTGGTCGCGATACAGGTCAGTGGAAGTTTTTTTTTTTTTCAGTGCTGTGTTTTAGAATGATGTATTATGCGCAGAGAAGCTGCTATAAAAGACGAGAGCGCAGAGCGCAGCATTCAAATTCAAAGACATCCGTAGCGCATTTACTTTGAAATACAATGGAAAAGTACCGCAGTGGAATGAAAAATGCGTTCTGAGTGAAGGACCCAACTAAAAGGTAGCCTACTTAGCAAATACAGATGGCAGAGTATAATAAAACAAAATCTCATCAAATTCGAAACTCTGACATCCAGGAAATAACATGTCTTAGGGCAGCAGTTTTACCACAAGTACAGTAAAATACCACCACAACCACCAGAAATACTCAATTGTGTCTGTTTTACAATGAAACACAAGCTTATTGCGACCGATTCCCTGACATAACACATTCATTGCGGCTCATTTAACAGATGCATCATTTTAAGTTTAACAAATTGAACAGCATCAAACAATACAGCAAAATAATCAACTAACTACGATAATCTAGCCCTCTATTAAACATTAAAAAATTATTTAGCTTAGTCAGTAGTGCTGCATAATGCCTGCATTTAGTTGAACCGCTTGCGCCGGAAGTTTGTGTGTCAGATGTAACAATTAAAATGCGACTTTGTGAAACAGACTGTCCTAAATTTTTGCTATAGTAGCATCATATTAATGCTAGAAAGCCTATTAATTTGGAAACTGTGTTTTTTTAAATAAACCATTATATTTCATAAATAAAATCTATTTTCACACTCATCTTGCGTGAGGGGGCGACGCCTGTGTGGAGGAGAGAGCGTTCAGTGAACAGCTGAGCTGAGTGACAGAAAGAGATGGCGGATAAAAAACAAAAGCGAAAAACATCTGCGGAATGATAAGGCAAGAAGTGGGACCCGTGTAAATATCGGATCAGTTTTCCAGCGCTGGAGAGAACTCAAGGAGCGGAAGGCCTGCGATCGGACGCCAAACCGCGGTCAAATGAGCCGCCATCCGTGAACACCCGGTCAAGCCAGCCACCACCTGGATTCTGCTGCACGTCTATTTGTGGTATTACGATACGGATACACGAAGCTGCCAAAAAGCTGACGAAGACCTATATAGATTCGGGGAACTATGACGTCACTCTGTAGGCGGATCGGCTGTTAGCATGAAACTGGTTCCCTCGACAAAAAGCCAATAGGATTTTTCCATAGGCTTTTGGATTATCGCAAAAAAAAAGCTCTGTGTTCGATCATAGTTCATGAAACTTACACGTTTTGTCCATCAAGATAATCTTCACAAAAAAGTATAACTTTTAAGTATATAATAAAATAAATATTATATATAAAAATATTATTATATATTTTATAATAAAAGTATAAAATTTTGAAGCCTAAATAAAAGCGCCAGAACTGAAAAGCTAAACTTGGGCTATAAACGAACTACACCTCCACGGTCGCTCGCCTTCAACGTCACCACCACCGCGCTCCCGACAACTTTCTCAAACTTATTTTTAACATGTTCAGTGAAACGTATTTACTCTATATATGCATTTTAATCCACGCTACATGAACCGTTTCATATAAACTGGAATAAATACAAAACTAGAGCCAAAATAAAACTGAAATGAGACAGTAGTAATAAATAGTACAGTGAATAAATGAAATAATCTTAACTAAAGGACATTTAAAACCATGTATTTCTGTACATTTCGAAATAAGGTGCATTAAAAGTCAATACATCCTTGATTAATAAGAATATTTTAATTAAAAACGTATCCCCGTGTATTTAATCTTTTAAATAGCAGCAGAGTGAGCGAGTTTTTGGATATGGTAAGATTAAACTTATTTTAGTGAACAAAGTACCACATTTCAGCTATCATTTTGTTAGGGTGGGTACACAAAATGTAATTTTATCCTTGCTTCTTAGGAAATCCTCAATCTATACGCTTTCTAACAGCTTCATGTGGCCGTAAACATTTGATTTTAACGTGGCTTTAAGCATGCGTCATTAAAGTTTCACTTTCACGTGCAGCCCTAATTGGAACAGGTCACAATATATTTGCCCCCTTTCCCCCTAGTCAGATTCGAGCATTCACAAATGGATAGGCAGCATCAGTTTAGCGGTTGTGCGAAACGCAAATGTAAAAAAAAAAAAAGGAGAAAATATCAGGACACATAGCCAGGGCTCTACAGCGCGACTGAAAAGTAAGCATGCGACTATCACAAAATATTTAGGAGCACCTGTGCGACTAACCCGATCAGCATAGGCTATTTGTGTTTGCGCTGTGAGGGGAGCTTCAAATGTTTCTACTTGTGTGTTTGTGCAGCGTTGAGTAATGTATTGAATGCAATGTTAATCAGAATCCACTCACTGCTCAAAATACTTTTGTACATTTCTGAGTTATGCAAGCTCACAAATCCTCTCGTTATAACCAGAGGTGGGTAGAGTACTCAAAAACTGTACTCAAGTAAGAGTAAAAGTACTTCTAGAAATATTTACTCAAGTAAAAGTAAAAGTAATCGTCTGAATAGTTACTTGAGTAAGAGAAAAAAAGTATTTGATAAAAAAACTACTCAAGTAGTTAGTTACTAGTTACTTTGGATCATATACTGAATATAGTCTATTTTTATTTAGATATATAGATTACATTTATGTAATGTGTGTGTGTGTATACACACACACACACTGCCGTTCAAAAGATTTTTTATTATTTTTTAATGTAATTTATTTCAGTGATGCAAATCAGAATTTTCATCAGCCTTTTTCGCCAGTCTTCAGTGTCACGTAATCCTTCAGAAATCATTCCAATATGTTAATTTATTATCAATGCTGCTCTTTTTAGCTTTCTATTCATCAAAGAATCCTGAACAAAATGTCACAGGTTCCAAAAAATATTAAGCAGCAAAACTATTTCCAACACTGGTAATAAATCAATATATTAGAATGATTTCTGAAGGATCATATGACTCCGAAAACTGGAGTAACAGCTGATGAAAATTCTGATTTGCATCACTGAATTAAATTGTATTTTAAAGTAAATTAATTATGTATTATTGTTGAGAAGTTTTTGTGTCCCTAAGCTGCACCCTCAAAGCAGTGCCACACCCTTCTTAGCCTGTTCAGTTCCCTGTTAGCCCCAAGCTCCACCCACCCAATCTCAAGCCAATTAGAACAATCTCACAGACTATATTAGCTGCACCTGTGTCCACAGCTTGCCTTTTTCGTTGCATGTGTTTATACCGTGCAGAGGACTGAGTTTTACTTCTTTCTGTGTTTTTCCTGCGTATGCGTAATTGACCATGTAAGTGCCTTTTATTTGATGCTTAAATATTTTGTATGATTTAAGTTTGGCTTAAATGTTTATTTTCATGCTTGTTCTAGTTCCTGTTTAGGCATGTGCCCTAGTTATTTAATGTGCGGTTGATGTAACATTGTGGTTGCCTTGTACCTTATTTACCACTGTTTATTGGTAAACTAAAACTCTGTATATCAATTTCCTTTATAGAAACCACACGCACACACGCACATCCAGATGCACAAACCTCCTTGGATGTACAATAAACTTTCCTATACCTGGTTTGACTAGACTGGACCTGTTCTTACCGACAGCCCCACGGGCTTCAAGCTAGCTCCCTAAGTGCTCTGCTAACTCCTTTTCAATTATTCTATAACCTCTGACACTGAAACCTCTGAAAACTCCTCACATGACTGCTCTGAACATAACGAAACAAATTTACATTGACGGATCTTCTGTTCTGCAAAATGTAAACAAATGTAGCCTATATTTTTGCAAGAGTAAATATTGTAAAAATATGAATATTGTGTCTAGAACAGGTCGCGCGCCGCTGCACAGAGCTAACGCGGGTTTGGCGGGTGTTCATTTCATACTCTGTGACAGCTTATTTAATGTATAAATTATACATTGTATTGTATGTATAATGTATAAATAATGTATAAGGTACATGTACAACAAACTGGTAATAATGTCATAGTGGTATCGTGGCCTATACCTGTGGAACAGTAGACAGCACAGGCGGTGTTCATCTAATAAAAGATCTTCATATAGCTCTAGCAAACAAGCTTTTGCAGATTTGCTTTCAATTGACTGTAGATCCAAAGCCACGTCTTCATCGCTCTTGATGTTATCTGAGTGAACCTCTTCAGACGACTCAGTCAGCGCGTGCGGCAGGGAACTGAACGAATCATTCAAACTGATCCGCGAACCGATTGTTTGCCAACTGGTTTGATAAAGCCTTTAAACAGAATCGACTCAAAAGAATGAATCATTCGCGAATAGGCATCGTTCATTGCCCAGAGAAAAGTAGACGGCGCGTTTGGAATAAACTGAAGCATTTTTAACTTGTATTTCATTAAGATAAAGTAACGAGAGGAGAGTCGCCCACAGTAACGAAGTAAAAGTACCGTTTTTTCTCTAAAAATATACTTGAGTAAGAGTAAAAGTACCCATTTTAAAATACACTCTAAAAGTATTAGTTACCCAAAAAAATTACTCAAGTAAATGTAACGAAGTAAATGTAACTCGTTACTACCCACCTCTGGTTATAACAAACAAAGTGTAGACAGGGTGTAAATAAGAGATTCCTTGTGCAGTGTAGAGAGCTTCATTGATTATAATGGAGTTTTGTGAGATCGAGATGAACTCAAGTGAGAGACAGCTTTTAAAGATTATTAAGGGAGTTTGCAAATGTGATGGGGGGGGGGGGAAGCGGGGCACAAAGTAACACTTTTGGACTTTCTCAAATTGTGTAAATCCACTTCATGTTCAGAGTATATCTTATTTATCCACTGTAATTTCACACTTGTCTAGTACAAATATGTCGCTTTGTTTCATTAATACAGTGTATACGTTTTTCTTTATTTACCCTCAAAAGTTGGAAGTGAAATGTGATAACATGCCCCGTAGGTGGGGTACATTGTAACATGACCATATGACAGCCTAAAATGTTATCTGATCTTATGAAAAAAATATACAAGACAAACTAAAATATGTTGTCAATAAAATAAAATAATTATTTATTTTAAATAAAATAATGGCGTTTTTTAATAATTAAAAGTAATCAGATTTTTGAGTTTGACAATGAACATATTGCAACCATGACTGGGACGGCCCATATAAATGAGCCAAAATGCTTTCCATGTCTTGAAATAATCATTTCTGAACATTAAACAATGATTGTCAGTCTTTATTCACCTGTTTCTCGTGGTTTCTCATTAAAATGTATTAAAGTAAATAGTGTGAATTACATTGCTGATGTCATAGAATAGCAGGGCAGGACACATTGTAACGCAGTGTTACAGCGTACCCCATCTGTAAAACCGTTAGTGTCTTCTGCTAGTTATCGAAGCATTAAAAAAAAAACTATCTAAACTGATAAATAACAGATTGGAGATTAAAATAATAGCAGATTTGTCTCATTTTAAATTAGTAATAAAAACTGAGATGAAAAATTTACTTAAGCCAGAAATATAATTTTACTATGGTAAAATAAATGTTCAGCGATATCTTCAAAAGACTTTTGAATTTTGGCACACTTTTTTTCTCTATATAATGTTGATATGGTAACTAGCAAATACTGTAAATTTGGTTGTGCTAGCATGTGTGGAAATATTTTTAAAAACGTGTGTTACAACTAACCCTGCTACTTTGTGCCCCGCGCTCCCCTATTAAATTAATACAACAGTTCAATAAACATTAAGTTAATATAAAGTGATGTACATTGTATGAATTTAACAATATTGCCTGATTTTGCTCTATTTCGTCAAGGAAAATAGTTTAAAACAGTCACAGCCGAGCCGCTGCGAATCTCCATTCAAACACAGCGTTGTTTCTTTTATGAATGAACCTGCGTTTTTAAATGAATCTAGTGAGTCAGTGATTCAATTACCCATTCATAAAGACAGTCACTTGCTTCGTTCCTGAATGAATCAGCCGTTGAAAAGAATCAATTAAATGAATGATTCAGTGATCAAATCAGTGACTTGCCGCCACCTGCTGGCAGTTTTATTTTTATGTTTAAAGTGTCATTTCAGTTATTTAAATCATTTCAATCAAACAATAGTTCTGTATTCAAAATTGTATATTTAAAACATTAATCTCACAACATTGTTATGAATTTAAAACATCCATGCCACCTCTGAGCCTCTGTAAATGTCTGTAAATTTACCTACATGCCACTTTTGTGTTCTTCTGTGCCACCTTTGTAGTGGAAACTAATTTTGTTAATATTGATTCCTTTTGATTGGTAACGTATTCTTCTTATTCTACCTGTTATTATTCTATATTTTTTATTAGAAATTTTGGAAAAGCTTATAAATATAGATTTTTGAATTTGACATTATGACTTACTTTTAATAAAAAAAAAAAAAATGGCATTACAGAAAATACCCCTGTAAATCACTTTAAGGAGTCAAATATTACCTTGTAATGGGAAGGCTAATATTTGTTATTTATCAGAAGGTGCTCCTGAATTTTTGAGGTGGGGGGGGGGGGCACTTCAAATGTGGTCACCCTAGGGCACTACACTGTGTTTATCCAGGCCTGGAGACAGGTATGCTTTTTTTTTTTTTACCACAGAAGCAAGATCACCTTGTTTTAATGTTAAAGTCATGCACATAGTAGTGCAATAACCATTTCAAGCATTTTGTATGGTTTATACACAGCAAAACAGCATGTATTTAACTGAAAATCAAGAATCATCAACAAGCTAACTGTAAAGATAGCACTGTGAATGATGAGATAGTTGTCAACAAATGGGATGCTACATTTTATTCAAAATTAAATATCTTAAATATCTACGATTTTGACTTTAATAAGATTTTCCCAGGAAAAGCATGAAAGTGGCATGTTTGAACTAGTTTACACAGGAAATCAGCAGTCTAATAAAGAGGTTGATTAGCAAAAAGTATTTTATGTATTTTGAAAATACAAAAATACTACGATTAAATGTATTTAAATACAAAATACATTAGATTTTTTTCAAAGGTATTAAAATACAAAATACTATTATTAAAATACAAAATAGTATTTTGTATTTCAAATACGTACTTTAAATACATGTATTTGAAGTACTGCCCATCCCTGCCTGCATACATGTGGATGTTACTTTGACATGTACTCCCCACTTAATGATCGTTGCAGACCACCTAGATCTTTTCATGGCAATAATGTTTGTTCCCTAATGGCACTGGATAATGCACGTGCCACACTGCAACAATTATTCAGGAATGTTTTGAGGAACATGACAGAGTTGAAGCTGTTTCTTTGGCCTCCATATTTCCCAGATCTCAATTCGATTGAGCATCTATAGGAAGTGCTGGACCCACAAGGGAAGTCGTGGCCTAATGGTTAGAGAGTCGGACTCGTAATCGAAAGGTTGCGAGTTTGAGTCTCGGGCCGGCAGGAATTGTAGGTGGGGGAGTGAATAACCAGCACTCTCTCCACCCTCAATACCACGACTGAGGTGCCCTTGAGCAAGGCACCGAACCCCCAACTGCTCCCCGGGTGCTGCAGCATAAATGGCTGCCCACTGCTCCGGGTGTGTGTTCACGGTGTGTGTGCATTCACTGCGGTGTGTGTGCACTTTGGATGGGTTAAATGCAGAGCACAAATTCTGAGTATGGGTCACCATACTTGGTCGTATGTCACTTCACTCACTCACAAATCCAATCCCACCTCATAACTTGTAGGACATTCTGCTAATGTCTTGGTGCCAGAGACCACAGGACATGTTTAGAGCTCTTGTGGAATCCATGCCTCGGTGCATCAGAGCTGTTTTGGCAGCATGAGAGGAACCTACACAATATTAGGCAGGTGGTTTTAATGTTGTGGCTGATCAGTGTATGTCTAGTCTTCAATCAAACAGTGCCATGTAGTAACATAAATGTAATCAATGATATTAAGTATTATATTAACATGATGTGAGATTCCAGGCCTTCTTGAGGGCATACAACAAGGTAGATTAATTACATTATCGTGGGCCATTTTGCTGAAGGTTCATATTTTATCTCTTAAAATTGTCAACCACCAAAGCACTTGAAAATGTATGTTACAACAAATGCAGGAGTCAGTAGGCCTACTTGAGTTGGGGCTTCGGCATATGTCTCATCTTTTTAATGTTAGTCACCTTAATTTTTCATGTCTCTCTGTATCCGTTTGCAAATTATTTATTTTATTGGAGGTCCATTCTGAATTCACAGCGCCACCACGTGGTTATCTGCTGGATACAAGTCAAAAATTAAAGGCTTTTTGACACTCTAAAGACTTTTAAACTCAGACAATATAAATTTAAAATTACAAAATCTATATATGATCAAACTAAGGAATTAAATGCAAACGAACAGTCATTTTATCCATAAACTGGTTTTAAAAAATGTGGGATAATCATTAATCGATGGTATATGCTTTAGTAGAAGCATCAGTCCGCATCATACTTTTTTTTTAATAACCTTGTTTAACAGAAAAAACTGTTTTGCTAATACGCAAGCGTGTTGTAGAGTAAACAAACAGGCGATCGGCTCTTGTGAACTGTAGATGTTGTCTAGTTGGGACTTGTATTTTGAAAATCATCTTTCGGATTCGAAATTTCCTTTTGACTTTTCTTACTTCATTTCATTCTACGAATTTGGGTTGTAATTGTTTTAAAACACACGGACCACTACAGAAAATATATAGTAGGAATGACCGAAATCAGACACATAACGACAACAGACTTCTGTAAACGAGATCAGTGCGAGTGTTTTAGTCTGGTGTTTTCGCTCGTCCAGGGTTGTGGATGGAGCTGGATTGATCTCTAGGCATCATAAATGTGATAAGTTCGTGTATTTCTTTTAGGATTATTGATTTCTCTCACTAAATCACTCAAGTAAGTTCATGTTGTTTATCAGTGAAGTTAAGTGTTTATATTGTATTGAGGACAATGTGTTAAACAGTCTGTCTGAAACAAAAGACGCTACAGTGTGAGCTAACGTTACTTTAGCTAAACACCGATGTAAACATGCCATGACAATAATCATACACAACTCATATAATGGACAGCTGTGTCTCTTATTTCTTCTAAATGTGAATTTATGGCGTTATGAGAATATTCATGGACATATTGTTTCTGGGTTTTTTTTTAAATATGAAATTTCCATAAATAAAAATAACGGAAATATTCAAAGCTTTTTACTGTTCATAAATCCTTTCAATTATGAAGAGTTACAAACTCCATTATATTTTTCAGTGTAGATATCAGTTGTTTGTATTAATATATCAAATAATTGGGTGTTTTTTTTTGTTTGTTTTAGCTGTAGTAAAAACATGGATGTGAATGTGGTGAGTTTCCGTTTGCCTGGGCATGGAGACACCGCCCTGAGTAACATGAACTTCCTGCGGACACAGCAGCACTTCTGTGATGTCACCATTGTGGCGGGAGGCAGGCGCATGTTCAGGGGTCACAAGGTCGTTCTGGCTGCTTGCTCTGCATTTCTCAGGGACCAGTTTCTTCTGAACCCCTCATCAGAGCTACAGGTGAGGGGCTTCTCATGCCATCAGAATGACTGTGTTACAGCAACATCAGAAGCAAACCATTTGACCTTCTGTGTCATTATTGTTACATTGGTCTGTATTAGTGGATAAACTCTAATAAATAGTGTCACAAACACCCTGAAGATATAACATTAAACTTCACATTTGCTATTATAATTTGTGTCAGTGATTTTCAGATTATCACCTCCTAAAATTAAAAAAATAATAATAAACTGTAGTGGTTCGTAAACTAGACCTTATGCATAAATTGAGAAAGTAAGACAGCTTATTTGTACAATGTATAGTTGTGCATTCCAAGCAAGTCTGGAATTCCATTCTTTCCCTTCACCGGTCCATTCAAGGACACTCTCATTTCTGAATATAAAATGTCCAGAAAGACCTTTGTTTCAGTATTTCACTGCTATTTATTTCTTTAAGGTGTGTAGAAATCCATGTCCATGGACTTCTTGGTTATTCTAAAGCTAAAATTGTTGTTTTTTTTGGATTTGGCTTAAAGGTCGGTCATTATGAGACGTTAAACCGAGGTCCTGACTCTCTGTGGTCATTAAAAATCTCATGACACTTCTCGTAAAGAGGGGTGTAACCCTGGTGTCCTGGCCAAATTCCCTCCACTGGCCTCTGACCATCATGGCCTCCTAATAATCCCCATCCACTTGATTGGCTCTATGACTCTCTCTCCTCTCCACCTGTAGCTGGTGTGTGGTGAGCGCACTGGCGCCGTTGTGCTGTGGCTGCCGTCGCATCATCCAAGTGGATGCTGCACACTGGTGGTGGTTGAGGAGAGACCCCCCCCCCACTTGATTGTAAAGTGCTTTGGGTGTATGGCAATACACAATAAAAGCGCTATACAAATGCATCATTCATTCATTCATTCATTCATTCATTATAATGACGTGTATTACAACATAAACTTTCTATGTCCTAGTAAACCAAATGGCTTAAAAACATATTAAACTGTTTTTTTTGTGGGGGTTATGTTTTGTGGTGGGGTTAGGGGGATAGAAAATATCATTGGCTCGCAGAGCTGATTCCAAATTACATGACAAAAATTGTAGTTAGTAATGTAATCCATTACATTACACATTTCAGGTAATATAATCAGACTACTTTTAGATTACTTTTGACCTAACTTGTTTATCCCAAAGAAAATACAAAGAGTCAGAAAATATATTCTGTTCGTTGTTATCAACAACATGAAAACTTTTAACGGTGGCATGAGTTTAGGGCAGGGGAGTGTTCAGGAAACTTGTTTGAAATAAATAATTATTTATGCAGTTCCAGTTGGTGTTGCTAGTGGTGCATAATTTTAAGTCTGCATAAAATGAAAATTCACCCTATTCCTTCTCTAAATGCATGTTATTGACCTTATTGTGAATGAATCATCCATGTAGAAGTTAATTTTTTTTGACCTTGTCATTTTGAATCAAAATGTCCTAACTCAGTCTTTCTGTGATACAACAGACTTCTCTCTGGTGACATATGTCGGGCTTCTCCAATCATTTTGTTTACTTAAACTCTGCCCCTTTATTACCATCGTTTGAAAGCTCCTATTTAGATTTGCTTCCATCCAATCAGCAATCAATGTATAAAGCCAAGGCTCCATCCTACGTTTTTCTTCTTTCTTCAATAATCAGTTCTGCTTGGATGTACGTCACAACACGGAAGATCTGTTGCTACTTCCATTTCACTGCAACTTTCATTTTGAAAATCATTTGTTGCTTTTGATTGTCAACAAATACTTTGTCTATCCAGCAGGTGTCAATGTTGCACAGCTCAGCGGTGGTATGTGAGCTCCTCCAGTCCTGTTACACAGGGATGCTGCAATTCAGTGCCAAAGAGATCGTGAACTACTTGACTGCAGCCAGCTACCTGCAGATGGAGCATGTGGTGGAGAAATGCAGAGGAGCCCTGAGCCAGTACATGCAGCCCCGGTGTCGCAGCCCCATTGTGAGTATCCCAACTTCAAACACTTGTCAAAAATGTGCAGTGATGTCACAATCACGTTGCATTGTGGTCTATGGAGCTGCCTGAAATGTACAAATGAAGTAGACTAGCTCCCTCGGTCAAAACTGAGGGATCAAGAGCCTGTCCATATAAACTTCCCTCGTCCACTTCATGAAATGGAAAAATTATCAAAATGGTGGTGGGGATTCCCCTGAGGGGAAGTGTTTGGGGAAGTTCGTGAGTGTGTGTCTAAAAGCTAAGTGGAGCCTTTATAACCCTTTGACCCTGAATAGCTTGTTCAGGTGTGTTTGATTAAGGTTGGAGCAAAACATTGCAGGACTGTGGGGGCCAAAGCTGTCCACCCCTGATCTCAGCAATTTGGGTGGAGTTTGACTGCTCATTCCAACAAAGAGGAGCAAGGAGGGGTGAAGGTTTGAGAAAGCAACTTTGTGCCTCATTAGCTGTTTCCATCTCCCATTATTCGCATTTTGAAAAAGGGTCAATGCGAATAATGGGAGATGGAAATCCATTTTGCGAATAAATCCCGCATGAGCGTTCAGAAAAGGTCATGTGACTTTGCGCTATGGGACGACATAACCTGACTAACCAGCGGACTGATTTTGTTGCACAGCATCTGAAATGTTATGGTCATTCTGAAGTGCCCGAGCAAAGTCTGTCATCAAAGTATTTCTGTATAATTGCCTCCCAGAATGGTCTGCCACGACTGCATTCCCAAATAGCTGACATTCACCTCCAAAAGCAAGACCAAATTTATTGCGTTTCATCTGCTTTCTCGAAGTGCAATTAATTTATTATATTTGAGAATTATCCTCTTCAGTGGCTTCTCCTTCATTTCTTAGTGATATTTAGGCCCAATTCTAATTTATACCCCTCTGCCTACCCCTTCCCCTTGTCCCTTGAAACAGAGTGTCAAGGGGTAGGGGTGAAAATATTCCCCTAAGAATTGGGACACCACTACTATATCGTCACATGTCATCATACGTCATCTAGCTCCTACAATAAACACACCTCCACTGGTGTGCATTAGAGCCTTACCCTTATATATTACTAGTGCGGGATCAGATGCTGCGGAGACGTCTTCCTGAGGGCAGCAGAGAGAACAGTCTGTGGGACGGGTGGCTGGAGTCATGGAGCAATTTTGCACACAAGTTAAATTCGCAACTTAGGATGGAAACCTGGCTATTGTGAAGAAACAACAAGGTATAAACTTGTATGTGTGGATTGGAGGTGCAGTTCAAGTGGCAGGCCGGAAAGCCAGCATCAAAGCCTTAAATTTGATTCTGGTCACAGCTGGGAGCTAGTGGACTGAGATCAGGAATCATCTTTGGCTGATTGAAGACTAGGCATGCTAGCGCATTGTAGATTATCTTCAAAGGCCCACTACAGCTACTGTTCACTCTGAGAGACAGAATGCTTCTCAAAATCATAGTGTCATGCTCCTAAAAAAGACTAGTAGACAACACCGTAAAATACCATAAAAGGGGTCCATGTGATCAGAGATTTGCATTCCAAATTTTCTTAAGCCATAATATTGTTTTGTGACTATGGCTCTTTTGGTATTTGCTGGGGCTTGACAGCCTGTGCTGATTGTTTAATTAATTTTAGTAAAAAAAAAGCTCTTCTCTTTGGCACTCAACGGAGGCGGTCGCATTTTTCACTCCCCGTCCTCGCCCTTATTTTTCCCTGCTTGCTCTCTTGTCTCGTCTCGTAATACTTGAGAGACTCTCTCTGCACTGCTCTCCAAAACTGGAAAAAAATCATGGATTTGATCAACTGGTCTCTCAACGCAATTGACACCATATTCTCGACGAGAAGCTTGGGTTCGGGGGAACCTGACTGCCCTGACGGAATGTTCGCAGCTGGCTACACGATGGACGCGTGGGATAGGTGGCGGATTGTGTGTTTGGCGGCTCTTTCCGTGGAGGACATTGAAGATATCTACCTATTCGGAACCATGATAACAGGTCTTCTGCTGATTGGATTAGGCTTTGCCCTGGGTTATCGAAGAATTCAGAAAACGGGAACAGCTGTCCAAAGCCTCACAAGGCTGCCCGCCATGTTTGAAGCAGTGGGCAGAGCGGTCAGCATTGAGACTGAGACTATTAACCGCAATATGGATTCCATCACGGAGAAGCTCACGGCTTTGCAAAGAAAAATTGACGGCCTGGGAGATCAGAATGGACAAAGAGAGTAGCCGTGGAATTGGAATGCGGCTACTCGCCCCAAGACAAAAATCGCAATCTTATCTTTTTCGGCTCCCCTCTACCAGCACTGGCCTTGGCCAAGGCCGCTGTTGGAAAATCAACCCTGGGAAGAGCACTGCAGTGAGACGCTCTTGCGTTCCTCCCCCATTCTACAGACACCTGCTGATTACACATACACACACATACACACATGCTGATTACAAACTATTACACACACATACACGCATATATATGCATTCACCTCCCCACCCCCGATCCCTCGCCTCCGTCGCTTTGAACCGCCAGCCTGACAAGCGGGTCTGTGACCAGCGCTGCTGGGATTGGCTGCGGGACCGGATGGCTGCTTGCCAGAGCTGGATTACCCTCCCCTGTTGCAAAGTCGTGTGTCTATGGTGTATTATGTGCTTTTGTTGCTGAGGTGTTTTTCCTGTTCTCACACTGTACTCCCCAAGGAGCATAGTCTGGGGGTTATTTTTTTTCTCCTCACTTTCCTCATGTTATGCTGTATTTTTCTTCAAAAATCCCTGCATTTCACTGCTGATTGTACTCTGTATGATTGTTTATGTGACAAATAAACCTACCTTGACCCTTGACCTTGACCTTGACTTAACATGCGCACAGATGATGACAGAATATTTTTTTTTTAGATGAACTGTGCCTATAAAAAGTAGTATAATGCAAAAAATGTGGTTTAACCGTACAATTCTTACTTACATTATGTTTGTCCTCCTCTCTCTGTTTCTCCCATTAATTATTCAGACTGTGAAATCAGAAGACCCTCAGTCTATGCCAGTGATTGTCAGTGGAAGTACCCATTCATTGGGATCCATTTCTTCCCCTTCTGATACCGCGTCACTGCATCCTCACAGTTCAGGAAAGGAGCTCCAGGCTGCCGATGCCGAACTCTCCAACTTCCCTCACAAAGATGACAACGATTTTACCATACACCATGTAAATATCTGTTGGATTTGCCGCATATGCTAATAGTGACAAAAGATGTAACTTTAATGATTATTAACATTCCAACTCTCAAGCTAACTGTTTTTGCAACTGTTAAAATATTTTACATTGCTAGCATAATTGCAGGTTTTGAGACAAGGGAGAAGAATCTGAAAATTTGTAAAACGGTCTTCTGGAAATTTAATAGCTAAATGCAAACTGCGTTAAAATTATTGCGATATTTGCCAGCAAAATCAAACATGGTTGCTATATTACTGCATATTGCTGGCAGTCCTAAATCAAAGAGGGTCATATCAGCACTTGCTTTGGTAGTTTGCTCAGTTGTGGTTTACTAATTTATGTTTTCACCATAACAGATTAAAGGATCAGATGAATCTGGTCATTTCGAGGGAGAGGACGGACCTGAGAGTGATGTCTTTCAGGTGCAGATCAACGATGAACATCAAGACCCAGAGAAGACCTCTGGTGCTGAGGAGGAAGACAGAGAAGCTGTTGTTGTGTTGGATGACCACGGTCAGCTGGACGCAGGTATAGAGGAGCTCAATATGGAAGGGCGAGCCAAAGGCAACGGCATCAGAGGGGCGGGTCGCATGTGGAGACGACGGCATGGAGAGCCCAGGGGAGGCAGAGGAAGAGGCTTTAAACACAGGAAGCGATACACTTTCAAGGATCGCAAGCTCTTGGGTAACTATCAGGAGGCTTGGCGGTTCCCGACCCCTGATGAGATCATGGGCAATTTTGGAGCAGACTTTGGGGCTGATTACCTGTCCAATCAGCATCTCGCAGACGGTACCATCCGCATTGAGTACAGGCCTGGAGAGGGACAAGGAGAAGAGATTGGCTCTGATGGAGGTCCTGCACACTTTGGTGTGGAAGCTTCCAGCGGGGAAGAGGGAATGGGAGTCAGGACACATACAAATGAACATGGAGCTGCTGACGAGTCCGTGGCAGTGGTGGGATCCACGTCCTGCGTAGCGGGACCAGTGGTGTGCGAGCAGTGTGGACTAGCGTTTTCCTCAACGCAGGACTTAGCCATGCATTCCCTGTCAACACACAGGCTGTACGTGTGTCCATGCTGCGGGAAGCACTTTAGCCACTCCAGTAACCTCAATCGCCACATGATCGTCCACCGTGGAGTTTCCAAGCTCCACTGCTGCCCCCTGTGCCACAAGACCTTCACTCAGAAGTCAACATTGTGCGACCACATGAACCTGCACAGTGGAGAGCGCCCGCATGTGTGCGCGTACTGCCACGTCAGCTTTGCCCACAAGCCTGCTCTACGCCGCCACCTGAAGGAGCAACACGGAAGAACCACGGCCCAAAATTACCTGGAAATGCAACGAAACAATGAGGGTGGTGCTGGGGACGGGGTTTAGATCACATTTAAAATGTGTTAATGAAATCAGAATTAACCCTATTTACTTTCTTAATACACATTTCTAGGTTTATTGTGCACAATTTATCAGTGCACATTGGGTAAAAGTGTACGTCTTTGTAATCAGTATGTAATAACCGTATCGTTGCTTCAAAATGATTCAGAATTGTCAATGTGCAGGCTGAACACTGCCAAAGCATTTGAGCCTGGAGAGTATGAATGACTTCATACTCTCTTATAGCAACAGTTCATTCAATAATGAAAATTCTATAATTTACTCACCCTCGTGTCATTTCAAACTTCTGACTTTTTTTCTGTGAAACACAAAACAAGATCTGAAGAGTTCATTTGCAAAAAACGATAAACACCACTTTAAAAAAAAAAGAACTGAGTGCCGTGCATTATTCTCCACATATAGCGCGATCTGAACCCTAAACACGTTTTGTCAAAAAAAGCCGGTATTGTCCACTTTCAAGGCATCGCGAGTTCACGTTTTACCACAGAAGCCGACAAGCGCCCTTGTTGTTTGTGAACAGAAGCCGATAAGTCCATTTTAGCGAATCAGCGCGCTGTACTCAGGTCAGGTGACAAGGCTACCAGTCACTTTGAAAAGCTGAGAGGAGTTTTGTCAAAACTGACTAAAAGTGATCGAGGATGGATAATTTCGACAAACTTGATGAACCCATGATATCTTCTTAAGGGCATAAAGGAAAATAAAAGCTGAAACGTTTTCACGATACCTTGCAAAAGCAGCACGTTACAATGATGAGGGAAAAGCTGCTCCCTGTGTTGCGCGTAATCACAACCAAACAGTCCAAAAAAATAAAACTTTGGCGGTGATGTAGGCATCTACATTGTCATCTGAGGAGATTACAAAGATTAAACGAGTGTTTTTATCTAACTCTGAACCATGAAATGTGGAGCTATCTGCTTTTGCTATAAAACAAACTTAATTTATATAAAAAAAAAACTTTCAATGAACTTTTAATTTTGTAAGTTACCTGTATTTGTTTTATTATTACTTAATCAAAACAACCCAACTGCAGTTTGATTGATATTACTTGGAATGCACAATAAAAAACATGATTTCTGAAAATAAACAAAAATGGAGTTATCTGTTTTTGCAAATGAACTCTTCATATTTTGTCTGAATTTTTCATTCAAGTCAGTATGCGCTTTTTTACCGTTGGGCCGAACCATTTCATTCCATGCCGATCTGCAGCCGGTATAGATATGGTTTAATTTTCCACTGTGAGCCTGACAATAGAGCTCGTAATACAAATGTGACAGTCATTGCCTTGGTAATACAAGTGTTTACATGCGGTATGAGATAGATTGCGACCGTGTTATGGACGATGATCAGATATTTCCTTTTACTTCACTCAAATAGTGTGCTTTGCCAGCTACAGAGAGAAACTAGCAGCCAGAATCAGACAACAAACAAGTGACCCATCCTGAGTGGCAACGTCACTACACTCATTCTACCAACACGATTCGGCTCGAGTGGAAATCTTAACTGTAACCATTCCTTACTGTTCTTAGAACCATTCAACCTGACAGTGGAAAAGCAGTTAATGATGTTGTATAAACCTCAACATTCTTCAAAACAAATTCATTTGTAAAGATGACAGAATTTTCCCTCTTTATACCACATAAGAGCACAAATACTACAGTTTTTGTTTTTATTTACAGGTTAAAAGTCTTTTACTACAAGCGAGCAGACAATAATGGATGCCATGTCAAGGTCTAGCATATCTATGGCTTTTAAGAGTGATAAATGTTAATACAAACAAAACAAAGTATGTTCATGAATTAGTACTGTGGCGTGATGAGGAAAGTAAGATAACGTGTTTGTCATTTTTGTTGTAGTGCAACATTAGTGTCCGTATGTTACTAATTCAACAAAGCCGTATTAAAAAGATTTTGTCCCAACTGTATTTTTCTTGCTGTGAATTAATATTACATTGCCAGGGCATTGCAACTGAAAACACAAAAAAGCAATTTGTTCAAGCAATACACATAACAGGATGGTCAGGACACTAATAAAAAAAAGTGAACGCCCTCACAGAAATGACTGGATCCAGACAATAATTCCTTTAATTGCTTTGAATTTTTTTAGTTAGATCTGATACTGTTTCTGTTTTAAAAGGGCATGCCTCTGAATTTGTATGCGGCCAATGCAGCATATGCTAAATATACTCCAGCCAGGCTGGAGTACTGCCTCAAAAGAGGGTGGCTGCAAATAACCAAAATGCGTGATTAAAAAAAAAAAAAAAAAAAGTCTATAGTAAAATCTATTATACACTACTAAGATATATGCTGTTGTTACCTTAGGGAGCTATTCATGTCTGATCTAACCCTCAAATTGAATTTATTCACTGTGTCCTGTATAGGTTAATTCAGTGATGTTTAAAGTTTTCTAACTTTAATAAAATCAATTAATTTAGATGTTACCTTATGATGCACATTTTTAGGTTTAGGTGTAGATGCATAAGTGAGATTCCTGTTAATCCCATGTTTATTTCTTCCTTTGCATTTTCACATAGACTACAGTATCTAACACTAGTCAGTAATATTCATCATTGATCTTAACAACTGCTTTCAGGTGAATGCTTTCATTCTACAGGTTAACGGGTCTACAGGTTATTTCATTCCATAGCGGATGTTCCCGAGTGCACTCATTTAATCACACAATGCACCGTAAAAACGAGTGTACAACCGATGTACACTCAACCATATGTCTATGCACTCAACGGCTAGAGAATCCCCATAATGCACTGTGAGAGTCGCGCGCCGAATGAACTCCCGCGTCTCGCCAGAAGATGGCGCCCGCAGCTGAATCCATTCATTTGTTTTAGAAGAGCTCGTCCACGGCCTAATACAACACCGGTACAAATTAATTGTAAATGGACTATTAGGGTTTATACATAATTTCCGTGACAAGGTTCAAGATAAATCCTTCAATCGTACTACTGCAGCTGCCGTTTCAAATGATTATTAAACAGCAAGCAAACTATGCAAAAGCGGCAGTCCTTCCGGTGCACTCAGTGTCCGAATTCACTCACTCGCAGTGTTGCCAGATTGGGCGGGTTGCCGCCCAATTGGGCTTCTTTTGATCGGTTTGGACCGGAGAATAACGCATTGGGCGGGTAGACAAAATCAGCTGCTTTTTTTCTTCGCATTTATCTTTAGTCATGTTATTTTAATATGTTCGAGCTCAAAGTATCACAGTAAAATAATGTGTAGTGCAGTCATCAACTCATTTTTCCTTAACGCAACCCTTATTGGTTCAGTTTAACCGAGACCTGTCAGTGAATTTACCATCTTTTATGTTGGTGAGATGTGATGACTCGTGAGTGACGGGGGTTTGGCGCTATAAAGGGCAAGATTTAAATGTGCAGATATATATTCATTCATTCATTCATTTTAAGTGATTGCGATGGCAAAGTGGCCTAAATATAAGTTACACGAGAAAGAGTCTAGTGACTCAAATCTCACAACGTGGATTACACGTGATGAGAGATGAAAAGAAGATTTCTAAATATAACTGTAACTGAAATGAGAGAACAGTTGAATGATTTATTAAAAATCAAAACTGAATATGGCGATGCTGTTCTACATCAGAACATCTTTTAAACCGTTCAGACTGTACTTTGGTATACTTGCATTGACAGCTGCTGAACTTGAACAGTTTTGACTGCAAACTTCTGCATTATGTTCTGAAATGTGTACTTCGTGAAATACGTGCTGTAGTTCTGTCTGAAGATAAAGCACAAGACAAAGGTAAGCGCATTATTGTTGCTAATTGTTATTATTATTATTATTTTATTTTTGCTGTCAGATTATCATACAGTATGTATCAATGAATATTTTTTGGCTGTCGGGGGTGTGTGCATGAACGAGAGTAAATGCCAGCTGATTTACATTGCTTTCTGATCACGTTATTGTGCACACAAATTATCTTATTCTTACTGTAGGCATTGAAAATGATGCATTTTTTCAGGGTTAAAGTCATCAGTTAATTTCTTGATTGCCGCTTTTAACGCATTTGCCCTCCATGTTCCTGTGAAATTGATTTATCTTTATTTTATTTTGTCATCATTATTTTATTTTAAGGAGATAAAAATGGTCCTTATCAACCTTGATTGACATGGCAATAAAATTCTCTCATCATTTTGGCAGTTAAAAATTTGGGCTGGTTTTTGTTGAAGTGGGCGGGTTTTGGTGAGCTTTTGGGCTGGAAATCGTCAACCCGATCTGGCAACACTGCTCACTCGTTTTCATTCACTCCTTCAAGTGAACTGTATGAGTGGACTAATGTAGGGAATAGTGAAAAGCGATTTCGGATACAGCCATAGTAAGTCAAAGTGAGACAGCAGATGGCAGTAATGCAACACTATGGATGCCAACTGCCGTAAAACTCCAACGAAGAAGACTACTTTGGTCCTTGGACGTTTCCGGTTCAAAACATTGGCGGGAGACGGTTTATACACAGTGATATTGCGACATTTTATTTATTATTGCGATTAAGAAATGGCTAAATTCAAACTAGGACCATGTTGTTCGGTGGTTGGATGCTCTCTCAGGACAGGAACTAACTTGCTGTCGGAAATTAAAGTGTTTAGATTTCCGAAAAACAAAACACAACGTGATGCTTGGATTGCAGCAGTGAAGCGAGAGGGCTGGATACCGACTAGCAACTCGAGGATATGTAGCACACATTTTGTATCTGGTAAGTAAACGACGTTTTTGTAAGTGAACAATTATTACTACATCAATTTGTATTCCCATATGTTCACTAGTTAAGTAAGTTAACGTTATGTTGAATCTAAATTTGAGCTAGCATTGTGGCTCCGTCATTGTTTTCATATGTAACTTAACGTTAGATAGCTAGCGTTAGCGTTTTGATACGTTTGTGGTAAAAAAGCCAGGTTTTATTTCCGTTTTCATTTCTAAATATTCCATGGGCTGTAATTAGGAAAGCAGCAGCTTACATTAGTTGTCTAACGTTAGCTGTCTAGCTATCTATTCAGCTGGCAGATGCAATGTGTAACACTTCACAATAATTTTTTATTTTTATTTTGTAACATTAGCTAACTGCATTACTTCACAAAAGATAATGGTGATAACATTTTTTCCTTCATTTATTAAGCTTTGTTAATGTTAATTCCATCATGCACTAATAACACTTAACTAACCTGGGTAAGTTAAATATTGAAGTAATATTCTTTAATTTCATTTAAATTACTGTACGTCTTATTTTTTTAACCCGATTTTCTTTGAGCTTTTGTAAATTTATATAGATTAACGTCAGTAAATTCTGTAAAATGTTAATTGTTTTTTCATGATACCTAAAATATTTATTTAAGGTAAATATTTTTAAGTGTTACAGGGTGGTATGCAGTGGTCATACTGGTAGCTAGTTAGTTTATTTGTAGATATCAATTGAATATCTACAAATTGAGACCACTCAACTGCTAGCATGAAATTAAGTGTTAATACAATTAAATGTTTTTTTCATCTTGTTTCCATCATTGACCAAAATGCTCTTGGCTTTTGCTCAATGTTCATAATTTACACTGCATAAAAAAAAAAAAAAATGCTTTTCTTGCTTGGTATTTTTGCCCTGTTTAAAGTCAAAATATCAAAAAATTCTCAAATCAAGAAGCATTTACTAGACAAGTAAAAACTAATGTCTTGTCTGAAAAACCGGTCGAAATTGAGTTTTTGCTTAAAACAAGCAAAATGATCTACTAATGGGGTAAGAAAAATAACCTTGTTTTCAGTTTGAAAAAAAAGTATTTTTCTTGCTCGTCTTTGACTTAATTTTGACTTTTTTTTCTTTTTATTTAATACTTTTTATTTGTTTAGTAAATGCTTCTTGATATAATAATTGTTAGATATTTGGACTGGAAGCAAGACAAAAACACATCAACCAGTGATGTGTGAAAGCTGTAGCTTATCCCAATAATGTTTTACTACTTTTGTCTTTAGGCAAGCCATCAGATGACCCTCTAAGTCCAGACTACATTCCATCAAAGCTTCCACACAGACCTGACCGCTCCAGAAAAATGGACCGATATCAGAGGTCTCCGAGACGAGCATCAGAGGTATATGAGTTGAGCACTACAGTTCAGCCTACGGAGGAAGTAGAGGACATGGACACAGATGTAACAGAAGTTAAGTCCTACAGTGATATGTGTATTGGAACAGATCTCACTATGAGGGATATTGAAGACATGGAGAAACTGAACACATCTTACAAAGAGCAAGTGAGAAGCCTAGAGTCAAAGGTTGAAACACTCACACGTGAGAGGAAACAACTGAAATCTGATGTGGATTTAAAGGATGATCAGCTCATCCACTTCTACACTGGCCTTCGCTCATCCAAAGTCTTCTTCGCACTACTGACATATCTCACGACTGCTTGGAGTCCGAGAACACTGAGTCCTCCAACAGCTCTCCAGTTTTACTTGGTCTTAATGAAACTGAGACTTGGCCTCACTCATAAAGATCTTGCCTTCAGGTTTCATTGCAGTTGTGCAACAATCTCTGCCATATTTCATGACTGGTTGAACATAATGTCACAGCGTTTCGCCTCTCTAATTCATTGGCCTTCAAGGGAAGAAATTAAAAGGAATCTTCCTGCCCTGTTCAGAAGCCCCCCTTTCAATTCAGTGAGGTGTATCATAGACTGCAGCGAGATATTCATTGATCGACCAACATCACTCAGTGCAAGAGCAATGGCCTACTCCAACTATAAGTCCCACAACACCATCAAATTCCTGGTTGGCATCAGTCCAACAGGGTCAATCACATTCCTTTCCAAGTCTTGGGGTGGGAGAGCCAGTGACAAAACAATCACCAAATCATCTGGTTTAATTGATCTTTTGGAAGAAGGAGACACTGTCCTGGCTGACAGAGGGTTTAGTTTCCCTGAGTATTTTGCTGCAAAAGGGGTCCAGCTACTCATACCAGCTTCAACTCGTGGAAAGACACAGCTTTCAGGACAGGAAGTGTCCGTGTCACGTCACATGCGAAGGATGAGGATTCATGTGGAAAGAGCTATTGGCCGCATTAAAAATTACTGTATTTTGCAACAAACACTCCCCATAAACTTGGTCAAGCGAAGACCCAAAGACACAGTGGCAACAGTTGATAAAATATTACTAGTATGTTCAGCATTATCTAATTTGGACAAGTCATTAATTCAGTAGAAAAATATATCATAGACACTGACAAGTGGTTAGAAAACCTTTATTTTGATATAGATTTAATTTATTGTAACTGATTGTGTACAGCATTAATATTAGTAGCAGATTTAGCACATGAAAAGTTGCACTGTATATGTCATTTGTATATAAATTTTTCTTTGACTTATGTTTGATCTTTAATGATTTTCTAACTATCTTCAATTAACATTTGTTTGTTAACTCAAATATTTGCTGTCTTGCAATTGATTAAATGTATTCAAAATTAAATTAGCTTTTAACAGATTACTCAGAAGGCTATATGACTTCACGTTTATGACACACTGAACAAAACCAGGATGCCTTTTTAAGCCTACACATTTCAGATGAAACGCCTTGTGACAGATGTTTTAGACCTTCTTTTACACAAACAGGAAGCCTCTGCGATCAGAAATTGTTTCTTTAGTTTGTGTGTGCAGATTTCTGTGAGAATGTGCTGTCTGTAGAAGAGATCTAGTTTTGGCCTGATCTGAGTCCAGTACTCTTCAGAGAACTCTACCTTTTGTGTGTAGCACTCCTCTGTTGTCCAAATTACAAAGTATGATGTTTTGAGTCCACACACTGCCAATTGCCCCTGAACTTGTGCATAGTATGCATGGTCCTTTTTAAGCTCAATTTTTTTTCCCTAGACAGAAATCTTTGCTTTTGATAGCATCAGGTATGGACATATTTGCATACTTCAAGGGGCATTTTATTTCAAGTGTAGCAGGTGGGCAGCACTTGCAATGGACTTTTCCATCTGGGCTGGCTCCTAAATGTGGAAACTTTGGATTTACTACTAACCCAACTTCTTCCACCCTCAAGCTGTCATGACAAGTCATCTGGTTTGAAGTAAAAGGCTTCTCTAGCTAGCTTTTTCATTGTTCTTTCCCCAAGCTAAGGCTTGTACATTTCTGCTGGATGTGTAGCCCATGATTTTAGATGTCAAGCTAGCTTGACTTGTCTTGCATCTTAACACTTCGTTAGTGACTTGCAGTGATTCGGCCCTGTCTCTGCTCGAACCACTGTTCACAAGAGGACTGACTGACCCCGTGTACTCTCTTGGGGGTGCTTAGAATTCTGTTCACTAAAGTGTGCAGGGATGGTTTGCTTGATTTGATCCAGCTCATTTTGTAGTTTATCTCCGGACAGTAAACTGTGCTTCTCATCAAACAAATGGGTAAGGGGCTTTGGCAAGTTTTTTGCATTTACAGTGCTGTCAGTACAAGGCGTTTCACTCTGAACCGCTACTTTATAGGTTCTGCCTCAGCTGTAGTGAGAATATCAACCCTGTCTGTGCTCTCCTGCTCTCCCTCAGATGCAGTGTCTGTCACTACCAAAAGTCATAGACATAGTGGTAAACAGTGCACAGTAGGGCTGCAACAAACGATTATTTTGATAATCGATTAATCTAACGATTATTAGAATGATTAATCGACTAATCGTCGATTAATCCACTGATTAATCAGTAGACTTTGATTATTCAGTTTTTGCAATTAGTTAGAATATTAAGTTATACATATTCTAACATAAATAAAGGTCACTTCAGCTTTAGAAAAGCATATTATGTAATTACAATTATTACACAATTAATTGGTAACACTTTACATTAAGGTTCATTAGTTAACATTAGTTAACATGACTGCACTGTATTTTATGTATAATCATTTTCTATTCGTAACGGTTTTAAATTCATTTTAAATACATTTTTATATAATTTCCTTGTTTTTATTGTTGTGATTATTTTTTTTAATTCCTTGTTTTTATTGTTGTGGTTATTATTTTTAATGTCTATTTCACTTCCTTTTATGTAAAGCACTTTTGTGTTTTTGAATTGTTTTTGTGTATGAAATGTGCTATATAAATAAACTTGCCTTGCCTAACATGAATTAATAATGAACAATACTTCTATAGCATTTGTTAATCTTAATGTTAATTTCAGCATTTACTAATGCATTATTAAAATCACAAGTTGTTTTTTTTACATTGATAAATGCATTGTGAACTAACATGAACAACTGTATTTTTATTAACCGATATTAACAAAGATTAATACTTAAATGTAATAAATGTATTGTTTATTCATGTTAATTAATACATTAACTAATGTTAACAAATGATACCTTATTGTAATGTTACCAATTCATTATAAAAATAGATGGCACACAAAATGAGATGACAGACAGAGACATTCTCACCATTTAATTAGCTACATGAAAAAGTAACTGAATGACACATTTTGCACATTCTGCCTAACATCTCCTTTTGTAAGTCATATAGATAAGAAACAAAATAAAGGTAAGTGATAAGATAAACTATTTTATTCACAACATAATGTCTTAAAATACCTTATAGGGTTATGATAATCAAAACAGCCCTGAGCTAGATCAAGCTTTGATCTCTGCAAACCAAACTGTCACTTTAATGAAATTATTATTTTTTCCCACTAATAAAAATATTTGATCATTAGCTAGCTCACACTGGAGAGCTGCTTTAGAACAGAAAATCAAGTTGTAATTCTAACTGAAAGCGACACTGACTTTCATGTTTTTCATGTTTAATACCGTAAAACTGCTTCAATTAAGGCTATCTATTGCATAAAGTACTATATAAATAAACATAACGTGACCGAACTTTACTGGAGTAATGTTACGTTACTGAACTGCAGAGCTCATGCAAACATCCACATCGTTGTAATCAGATGCATTTTTAACTGTTGCTTTCACACTGCTGTCAGTTTTTGTTGTTTATTTCGTTACTGGGAGGAAAGCGCGCAATATATATTTACATATTCATCCAAACGCCGCTCAAGTTCGGATGCATTTGCTCTGAAGTGCTGTGTGTGTTCTTCTCTTGATCTGCATCCAGGAGGGCTGAACTAGAGTCTTGCGCTACAGCGCCACACTGGTCAAACCGCAGTATTGCAGGCTCTTACATGATTGCAGGTCATATGAGATCAAACGACTACTCGACAACAAAAATATTTGTCGACAATTTTTTTATTGTCGACGTTGTCGATAATGTCGACTAATCGTTGCAGCCCTAGTGCACAGTCTGGGATCTCATTCTGAAATGGGAATCACATTGAAGTCATAATCAAATTTATTTGTGTAGCACATATCATTTCCACTGGTTTTTGATCAATCTAAAACCAACAACACGTGATGAATTAGAATTTAATATTAATTACCGGTAGATAAAAAATAGACGTTAGCCTGCATTGAATTGCATGCTCCTTGTTTATTCGTGACCACACACAGGGCTCAGATGTCACAGATGGAGCGTTCAAACCCTCTCTCACACTGTTCCACGGTAACAAGGATCACAGCAACATGGCTACACACTTCACCTAATCTAACCACAAACATTTCAAAACGTATGGAATAATTATGTATACAGTAAGTTATGATGGAACAAAACAATTATTTTAACTGAATTCAGTTAGCAACGTAATGTATTATTAACATAGACATGCAGACTTACCCAGCCATGCAAGTGCAATGCCCACTAATAACCTCCTCGGTCACCTTAGCAACGAACCAAGCAGAGTTTGACTTGCTCCATCCTCTCCAAACACAAGATAAACGTCATCCACATTGTATGAGCAAATGCTTCCAACTTTTCCGCTAAAGAAGTAATTATCCAGACTACGATATGCCTTTACCGCTTCTCTTGTGTAGACTCACTCGGCCTTAACCAGATAACGTTAATGATACACGTCTGAATACGTTATTTCAGGTAAACGTTTAACGTTCTGAGTGAAAAGTTGTCGCCTCAGTGTATGATTTAAGGGGTCCGGTAATTCAAACTTACTGTCTATTCTTAGTTTTCGTAAATATCTTAACTGTTCTGTTTTAGCTACTTAAAAATTACGTGCTAGTCATCTTGTTTTTGACAGGTCTGTGATGTAAAAATGGTGCCACCGGAAATGCTTTAGGACCAGACTTGTGCAGTCAGATAAGAAGTATCATATCTTTATGTGCACAGTATCGTCGTATAATGTAATAGCATTAAAACAAGTCAATCGCAAGACATCTTGTAGTACCTGGGATGGCCAACCAGATTTTAGTGTGCTTTGGCCACCATGTAGCTCCGCCAAAGCCACTAGAAGGGCAGGCAAGCCTGCAACCATTAAAGCTGCAGCTCTGTGCGGAATTATCTTCCGTGCGTGGGGTTGTGCTCCGGCACGGCTCCAGCGCGGATTAATCTAATGTTTTGAGGAGTACAGGTGCATCTCAATAAATTAGAATGTCATGGAAAAGTTCATTTATTTCAGTAATTCAACTCAAATTGTGAAACTCGTGTATTAAATAAATTCAATGCACACAGACTGAAGTAGTTTAAGTCTTTGGTTCTTTTAATTGTGATGATTTAGGCTCACATTTAACACAAACCCACCAATTCACTATCTCAACAAATTAGAATACTTCATAAGACCAATAAAAAAACATTTTTAGTGAATTGTTGGCCTTCTGGAAAGTATGTTCATTTACTGTATATGTACTCAATACTTGGTAGGGCTCCTTTTGCTTTAATTACTGCCTCAATTCGGCGTGGCATGGAGGTGATCAGTTTGTGGCACTGCTGAGGTGGTATGGAAGCCCAGGTTTCTTTGACAGTGGCCTTCAGGTCATCTGCATTGTTGGGTCTGGTGTCTCTCATCTTCTTCTTGACAATACTCCATAGATTCTCTATGGGGTTCAGGTCAGGCGAGTTTGCTGGCCAATCAAGCACAGTAACACCATGGTCATTGAACCAGCTTTTGGTACCTTTGGCAGTGTGGGCAGGTGCCAAGTCCTGCTGGAAAATGAAATCAGCATCTTCATAAAGCTTGTCAGCAGAAGGAAGCATGAAGTGCTCTAAAAATTTCCTGGTAGATGGCTGCGTTGACTGTGGACTTCAGAAAACACAGTGGACCAACACCAGCAGATGACATGGCAGCCCAAATCATCACTGACTGTGGAAACTTCACACTGGACTTCAAGCAACATGGATTCTGTGTCTCTCCACTCTTCCTCCAGACTCTGGGACCTTGTTTCCAAATGAAATGCAAAATTTACTTTCATCTGAAAAGAGGACTTTGGACCACTGAGCAGTCCAGTTCTTTTTCTCCACAGCCCAGGCAAGATGCTTCTGACATTGTCTCTGGTTCAGAAGTGGCTTGGTAGCCCTTTTCCTTAAGACGTCTGAGCGTGGTGACTCTTGATGCACTGACTCCAGCTTCAGTCCACTCCTTGAGAAGCTCTCCCAAGTGTTTGAATCAGCTTTGCTTGACAGTATTTTCAAGCTTGCAGTCATCCCTGTTGCTTGTGCACCTTTTCCTATCCAAATTCTTCCTTCCAGTCAACTTTGCATTTAATATGCTTTGATACAGCACTCTGTAAACAGCCACACCTTTCAGTAATGACCTTCTGTCACTTACCCTCTTTGTGGAGGGTGTCAATGTTCGTCTTCAGGATCATTGCCAAGTCAGCAGTCTTTTCCATTATTGTGGTTTCAAAGAACAAGAGATACCCGGAATTTATACTGTATGGATGGTCATTTATTGAAACTCAAATGTAAATATTCTAATATTTTGACTTTCATGAGCTGTATGCTCTAATCAAAATTAAAACAAAAAAACTTTTGAAATGTTTTACTTTACATGCAATGAATCTAAAATATATGAAAGTTTAACTTTTTGAAATAACTTACAAGAAAAAATTAACTTTTTCATGACATTCTAATTTATTGAGATGCACCTGTATGTGTCAGTCTGTCAGTCACCGCACCGGTGTGGATACTGTACTAGAAATCACAGATTATAGCCTATGTCTTGGAATATATGACCCAAATAAGAATTTTCACAGTTTATTGCCATCTGAACAAGTAACAAGTCTGCCACGTTTGTTCTGACCAACTGAGGAAAAAAGTATTACAATAATTCACGCTACCAACGGTGATTAAATCTAACGATCGGTTAGCTCATATCACATCTAACCGTGCAAATTATTATTATGGTTATACTTTATTCTTAAATTATTAACAACATCAGCATTGACAATGAGTATAGTGTGTATTAGCTGTAGATTTCAATTTCTGTACAGTCTAATCTAATTTTCATGCCTTTAGAATTTCATATTAATAAATTATTTTAACCCAAAAAGCAAACTATGCTCCCTTCGAACTGGTTTTCTTTAAAATACAAATCTTGTGTAATCCCAGGCTATCTGTAATCAGAAGCATTTAAAACTGGAATATAATTTAATTTCATTCACATGTGTTTCATAAACACATAATACTTTCTGGATTACAATCCTCCATCAGAATGATACATTTAATTTTTCTAGCTGCTGTGAGAAAAGGCTATAAACGATCCTCCTCCTGCAGGATCCTCACATGTGATAGCCAAGTAGCCGGGACAACTTCTTTATGTTTACAGATGTGACGTAATGATGCAGTGCCATGCTCGAATTTCCCGCGGAAACCTACCCGTACCACTCAAATTAGAAAACATTATTATAAGCTAACCGTTGTGAATCAGGCTAAAGTAAGGTGATCGTTTTGAACACTGGCTAGTTATGTACTTTATCAAATATTGATTTCGGATAATTTTTAACCCAAATAAGTTACAGACTGCAGCTTTAACCGAAAAAGCATAACGGCTAAAGCTAACGCTTCCGGTCTGGCCAGAGCCGTTGAGAAACAGTTGCGACAACAGAAGTTTAAAACGCTCGATCGTCACGTGATTCACGGAGACCTCAAATAGTTCCAGGAAGTTCATAGCGGGCAATTGGAATGCATTGAGTTAGAGAGACAGAACTGCGATTTTTGGTAATTAGTAGACAATAAAATTATTTATTTACATTATTTATAAAATAATGTATACGTAGCATATGTAGCTGTATAAGTGTTGTTGGGACATTAGGGACTGTAACATCCTTTGTTTGTCTGAAACATGGCTCACTCCCTCGGTCCTGGACACCGCTGTAACACCGTCTGATAACTTTTCTGTTTTACGGATGGACAGAACAGCCGAGGCCGGAAAAATTAAGGGTGGTGGAGTGTGTTTCATGATTAACAGGAAATGGTGCGACCCCAGGAATATCTCCATTCTGTCGCGTTCCTGCTCGCCTCATCTGGAACATCTCTCCATTATCTGCCGCCCATTCTATTTACCCCGCGAGTTCTCCGCGGTCATCGCTACTGCCGTTTACATTCCACCTCAGGCAGACAGAAGCCTGGCTTTGTCCAAACTCCACGAGGAGATCAGCGGCTACATCAACAAACACCCTGACGCTGCCTCTATCATCGCAGGGGACTTTAATAAAGCCAACCTCAGGAAGGTCATGCCGAACTTCCATCAGCATGTATCCTGTCCAACTAGAGGACCGAATACACTGGATCATTGCTACACTCAGTTTAAGAATGCCTATAAAGCTCGTTCCCTGCCGGCTTTTGGTAAATCGGATCACGCGGCCATTTTCCTCACACCGGAATATAAACAAAGGATTGTTCAGGAATCCCCGGGGGTGAGGGAAGTGACGCGCTGGTCCTCCCACTCTGAAGCTATGCTACAGGCGTCTCTTGATGACGTCGACTGGGACATGTTCCGGGCGAGTTCAGCTGACGTCAGCGAGTTGACGGATGTAGCATTAAGCTTTGTTTACATGCTAACTGACCAAGCCACTGAAACGGTAACAATAAGGACATTCTCTAATCAGAAACCGTGGGTGGACAGAACAATCTGCGCTGCGGTTAACCAACGCACTGCCGCATACAACGCTGGTCTTCTGTCAGGAAACATGAGCGATTACAAAGCATCATGTTATGCTCTCCGACGGGCAGTCAGAGCCGCTAAACTCCGATACAGAGAGAGAATTGAGTCACATTTTCAGCTCAATGACTCTCGACGCATGTGGCAGGGACTGAAGACCATCTGTTCCTCTTGAAATAACCCCTCCGCCGAGGTGAGTGCAGATCCATTGCTGGCCGAAGAGCTAAACACCTTCTACGGCCGCTTCGAATGCAACAACAGCGCGACTCTGCGCGTCAGGAAGCAGCAGACAGAGCAGCGATGTTGATCACGTTATCACCGTGTCGGAGGACGAGGTTCGGAGAGAATTAAGGAGAGTAAACATCAGAAAAGCCGCCGGACCTGATGGGATTACCGGCCGCGTCCTAAGATCATGCGCCAATCAGCTTGCTGGTTTGTTTACTTCCATCTTTAATGAGTCCCTTGCTACTTCTATGATTCCCACCTCATTTAAGAAATCTGTCATCATCCCTGTGCCTAAGAACAGTAAACCCTCTTGCCTGAATGACTATCGTCCAGTTGCCCTCACATCAACAGTCATGAAGGTTTTTGAGAGACTTTTAAAGAAACACATATGCTCCTCCATCCCTGCTACCTTGGACCCTCTTCAGTTTGCCTATCGCCCAAATAGGTCTGCTGATGATGCCATCTCTCAGGTACTGCACTCCTCCCTCACTCATATTGACAGCAAAAATGGCAACTATGTCAGACTGCTATTCATTGACTATAGCTCAGCTTTCAATACTATAGTCCCCTCCAAGCTAGCTGTCAAACTCTCAGACCTCGGCCTAAACACTACACTCTGTAACTGGATCCAAGACTTCCTCACCGGCAGACCACAAGTGGTGAAAATGGGCCAGTTCACCTCCAACTCCATCACCCTGAACGTAGGAGCCCCGCAGGGCTGCGTCCTGAGTCCCCTGCTCTACTCTCTCTACACACACGACTGTGTGTCCTCTCACAGCTCCACTTCTATTGTTAAATTTGCTGATGATACTGTGGTTCTGGGCCTCATTTCCAACAATGATGAGACCGCATACTTGGGTGAGGTAGAGAGACTAACATCATGGTGCCAGGACAACTGTCTCTCTCTGAACGTGAGCAAAACTAAAGAGCTGATTGTAGACTTCAGGAAGAGACAGCAGCAGCCCTACACTCCTCTTATGATCAGCGGGACCCCTGTGGAGAGGGTGAGCAGCTTCATGTACCTCGGTGTAAACATCTCCGAGGACCTGACTTGGACTGCACACATTCAAACACAGGTCAAGAAAGCCAGGCAAAGACTGTACCATCTGCGACAGCTGAGGAAATTCAGGGTCTCACCAGCAATCCTGAAAACTTTCTATTCAGGGGCCATGGAAAGTGTATTGACTCAGTGCATCTCAGTGTGGTACAGTAACGCCACAAATCAGGACTGCAAAGCTCTGCAGAGAGTTGTGCGCTTAGCTGAGCGCATCTCTGGGTCTGCCCTCCCCTCTCTGCAGGACATCTACCTCAAACGCTGCAAAAGCAGAGCTGCAAAAATAATCAAGGACTCAAATCACCCCGTTAACCGTCTTTTCATCACACTGCCATCTGGCAAACGCTTCAGAAGCGTGTTGGCAAAAACTGAGAGACTGAGGAGGAGCTTCTACCCTCAGGCCATCAGGCTCCTAAACTCAGTCTCATAACATCTACAGGACTCAATTTAATTAACTGTAACACCCATCATTCTCCATCATCCGCATTGCTGCTATGTGTACATACCCGGTACAACCTGTTTGCACATTCCTCTTGCACATCCCTGGTTATATTAATATTTATTAAATCCACAGTAGACTGTATTGCACATTTTAGTTCATTGCACATTTTACTCATTTTATTTTATTTTATTTTATTTTATTGTTTTTACTTATTTTTTATCTTATTCCTACCTATATTTAAATATATGCTCCTGTGTTATGTATCATCTTTTATTTTTATTTTTTTGCACTGTCCATTGAGCGGACCCGTCCTGACCTACATTTCACTACTGATTATACCCTGTATGATTGCGTATGTGACAAATAAACAAGAACCTTGAACCTTGTTTTTAAAAGATAAAATCCGCTAATATTTGATGATTAATTTGGTCAGCTATCCTTACCTGCCTTGTTAACACATTTTAGGCTGAAGTTACCATTGTAAAAGTCCATGTTATATGAACAACATCGTGGCCTTTTACCAAGGTAACTTCAGACTCTTGAATATATATATGTATGTATGTATGAATGAATGTGTGTGTGTGTGTTCTTACAACTTGTATGTTGTAGTCAAGTGCAATCACATCTTAAATGTTCATTGTCATATTACTAATCTTATGGTAAATATTAAGTTTGTTCTAAGAAAATGCATTCCAAATAAGTGAAGATATTTTAAGATTAAGTGAAAATGAATCTTGTTTAATGTTTTTGATACTTGTGCACACCTCAGTTATTAATATATTAAAATATATTTGTAGTATATTCAAATTTAAAACAAATTAAAACATTTTTACACATTTAATCATATATTTTATGTATGTTGACTTGTTATGCTCTTATTTACAGCAATATATTTATACATTTATAATAAACTATACATATAATTATATAATTCACATTTATTTGTATAGCACTTTTTATTATACACAGTTTCAAAGCAGCTTTACAGAAAATTAATGTTTCTATATTACAAATAAGAGGTCTGTTAACAGGTGTAACGGTGTCAAAGTAATGTTCCAATGGCAGAAATGTTCTAAAATTAGGCTATACAAATCATGCAGTTAAGTAACGTCATGTATTCAGAAACAATGAAGCTTACAGAAACAATTAACAAATTAAAGCAATGGTTACATGATGTGATCATTACAATGCAAGGAAAATTAGCCAGTTTTGTATGTTTATTCAGAGTCAGTTTCATCTCCTTCAAGTCCTCTCAAGGGTTGGCATCATCTCCTCACAAGTGTTGGGTCATCTGAAGTCTTCATGAGACGCTGGATATAGTCCATCTATAGATTACACCAACAAAATGTGATGGAATCATACTTGGGAACTGGCACTTTTTCACAAAGAACAGGGAGAGATTTGCCACACCCAGTGAAGAGACTCATTGTGAGGGTGATGTCTCATTACAGGGAGTCTTCAGGTGGTTCTTGTTCTGAATGTGATAGAGAAGGAGAAAAACACAGGAGAAATGGTTAAGTGATGCTCCATCACATTTCAGTCCTGTGGCATCACTGCTCCTTCAACACAGTACTGCTATAGTTGCTAAGACGTTTAAATATAAAACAGTAATAATGCACAGGTTTACTGTGATTACTTCTATAAAATAGTAGTGGTATATAATACATTTTTGGGAATTTAGTCTAGCATAATTCTGAAATGAAAACTGCTCACCTATTTTAAACTTTTCATTCTCACTTAGGTCCATCAGCATCCTTTGCAATAAATCCAAGTCTATTAAATAACTCCCTACCAGCAAAAAATCACGTTTAAAAGCCTTAATTACACAACGATGTATTTTAACTGCATGTAGAGAATGAATAACATCCCGTAAATCTACTAATTAAGTGAGGAATAATCTAATAGTGATCCGTTTTAATGCACAAGGCAATTTGATTAGCTGTGCTGGTAATATAAAATTTGCTTCTATAAATGTCTTACCTTTTAAAAGTTCCTCACATCGCTCTCTTCTGCTGCATCTCTATGGCGCTGATAGTATGAGAGCTAACTTCCGGGAACTATTCAGCGGCTCTGTATAGAATAGAAAAAAACGGTCCAGTGGAGTCAACGGAGTTGTCGCAACTCTCTCTCTCTCTCTGTGGCTCTGGCATTACATGGCGGAGACCAGAAGCCAATTTTTTTTTTTTTTTTTTTTTTTTTTTTTTAATGGATGTCAATGGAGGAGAGGCTTCACTACGCTGAATAAACTGCTTTTTTGAGGAAACGGCTTATCATTTAATGAATCGACAGACTATCTGCTTATCTTTAACATGTTTTACACTAAACAATACTTTTGGATTGAACTATTTTTAGAGTTTACCACGAAAAAAAAATGCCGTTTTATAAGAGAAGTCACTGACTTTTTGGGACAGGTGGGATTCAGTTTACGGCCATTCATTCCTATGGGATCCGTAAACGGCGATTGCAGGTCGCACAACTCTGACTGCCTCGATGTGATATGAATCAAGGGACTTTCTATGAATAAGAAATGATTTTTATTATTTATTTTTTTTGCTTTACAAAGTTAATACAAATGGATTTGTGTGATTGAATGTATGATTTAGGGAATTTAAATGGATCTGAGCCCTTCTGCCGTCGCGGTTGCCATGTCAACCAGTAACGCTTTCAATTTATTAAACTTATCATTTCGCCGGTAGATGGGGCCATTAGGCAATTACACTCGTTTAAAATTAACATTTTTCCCACGACCCCCCTTCTACTGCTTTGAGACCCCGGGGGTCCCGATACCCAGGTTAAAAACCATTGGCTTATTGTTGTCCAAAGGGGGCTTTTATTCTGAAAATCATCTTTCGTATTCAAGATTTCTTGGTAAGTTTCATGACTTCATTTCAGTTCATTCTGCGAATCTTAGCCGTAATTGCTTTAAAACACACGGAGCACTATAGAAAATGTATAACGTTAAGTTGGAATGACCGAAATCAGATACATAGAGACAAAGAGATCAGTGCGAGTGTTTTAGTTTGGTGTTTTCGCTCGTCCAGTTGATGGAGATGCACTGATATCTAGATATCATAAATGTGTGTTCGTGTGTTTTGTGTGATTATGTATTTCTCTTCACTAAATCACTCAAGATCAGATCAGGGAAGTGTATTGAGGGCAGTGTGTTAAACGGTCTGTCTGAAACAAAAGATGCTACAGTGTCAGCTACTTTAGCTTAACACTGATGTAAACAATAACACTGATGACACAGAATTCATACAACGAAGAACTGTGCTGCTGATTTATTCTAATTATAAATATATAGTTGAAGTCATACGTTTACACACCTTTCAGAATCTGCAAAATGTTAATAACAAAAATAGTGAGACAGATCATAAAAATTGTTTTGCTTTTTAGTACTGCCCTGAACCATTTAATAACAACTCAATATATTTAGGCTATAACTAAAAATGTATGCTTAATTCTTAATACTGTGTGTTGTTCTTGATCTACAACTGTTTTTATATTTTGTGATAGTTATTCACGAGTCCCTTGTTTGTCCTGGCTTGTGTTTCTCAAGAGCATCATAGAGACCATTGGTGGCAGTTAAACAGCCACTGTTCTTCATAAATATTCTCCAGGTCCTGCATATTGTTTGGATTTCCAGCATCTTCTGTACATTCCAGCTCTTTCCAGCAGTGACTGTATGGTTTTGAGATCCAAAGCTGCAAAACAGTCATTGATGCTCAAGAAGGCAATAATTTACATTAAGAGCTAGGGGTGTGTAAACTTTCATTTAAAGTATGAACTATTGTAGTAACAGTAACTTGATAATTTTTAAGTGCAGATATTTGTTTTGTGGGCATTCATATGAAATATTCCAAATAGTAAAAATAGATTTTTTTTGTTTGTCATTTTTTTCCTTTTTTGCTTCCTGTAGTAAAAACATGGAAGTGGATGTAGTGAGTTTCCGTTTGCCTGGGCATGGAGACACCGCCCTGAGTAACATGAACTTCCTGCGGACACAGCAGCACTTCTGTGATGTCACCATTGTGGCGGGAGGCAGGCGCATGTTCAGGGGTCACAAGGTCATTCTGGCTGCTTGCTCTGTTTTTCTCAGGGACCAGTTTCTCATGAACCCCTCATCAGAGCTACAGGTAAAGCCATTTGTTGCCAAGTTCTTGTGAAATCTTCTGTATGATTAGTGTTACTGTGGTGCATCTTATTTTTTATGTATAAGGTAAAATCTAATAACATCTGGACAGCCTGAAGTAATAACAGCTTTTGATGCACATCAGTTTTTGTGTCATTGATTTTAGATTAACCCATCCCTTAAAATCATGCAAAAATGTTGATATACATTTTAATTTGAACTATTTTAAGTAACCTCATTGTCTCTTAAATGTTTTAGATATGGCTTGGTGGCACTTGGTGTTAAGGGACAATAATGACATTTTTTAATTTTAAAATAAAAATGTTACTTTTTATGAGAATATGGAACAACAGAGAAATGTATCAGTGGAATCATTTTCAGAGTGATTTTGTTTTCTAGCCGATGAACAATAAAACATTGGCAGGCAATTAAATTCCTTTCAACTTTAAAGATGTTGAGCATATAAAGTGGCAGGCAACATAAGTGCAGAACGCGATTATAATATACAGAATGTTGTCGTGCATTGGTGTGGACGCAAATATAGTTAACCGCATAGTTGTTCTTAGTGTGAATGGACCTTTGGTATTTGTTGTTTCAATTTATGCAGTTCTGTTTGGTGTTGCTTAAAAAATCGGAGCGTACTTTTGTTAGATGGACATGATTATTTTTAATTTTATTTTTATACTATCAGTAGTTGTTTTGATTCTGGCAACAAATGCTCTCTTTGTACACCAGGTGTCAATGTTGCACAGCTCAGCGGTGGTATGTGAGCTCCTCCAGTCCTGTTACACAGGGATGCTGCAATTCAGTGCCAAAGAGATCGTAAACTACCTGACTGCAGCCAGCTACCTGCAGATGGAGCATGTGGTGGAGAAATGCAGAGGAGCCCTGAGCCAGTACATGCAGCCCCAGAGCTGCAGCCCAATTGTGAATGTCTCAACCTCAAACAAGTCTATTCAGACTGTGAAATCAGAAGACTATCCGTCTATGCCAGTGATTGTCAGTGTAAGTACTCATTCATTGGGATCTCTCCAACATCCATGTAAATCTGTGTTGGATTTGTTTCAGATGCTAATAATGCTCATAGAGACAATGTTTTGAGACAATGAAGGATCTGGAAATTTGTATAATGCTCTTTTGGAAACATGTAATTAGAGCATTTCATTAGAATCATTGTAACATTCACAATACCACCAGTGAAATAATTGCAAATCATGAATATTCAATATATTCAATATGAACATCTTTATTTGACCCTCTAACACTAGCACTCTATTCTAATTCTATTTTATCTATCTGTCTTTTTATTTTAAAACACACACACACTTGACCCTCTATCAATTGGATATTTATTCTGTAACTGCTAGCTTTTCTTGAAAAACTAACACTAGCTTTCTTTTTTTCTATTCTATCTACTTGTTTCTTAAAAAAAATAAAAAAACAACAACCTTTCTACGTGTATTGCGTTAGGCTAACCAAGACTTGTCATAGCACTTGCATGTTGTTGTTCTTTTGTTGGTTTTGATTGCTTCTGTTGCCCTAATTTGTAAGTCGCTTTGGACAAAAGCGTCTGCTAAATGACTAAATAAATAAATAAAATTTCATCTAACCTTAATGGGTAGTTTCCCTTGCACCACAGATGATTTGCATTTTACAAAAAGACCCATCACCAACAACAGTCATGCATCAAATCGACTTCTGATTTCTATGTTGGTGTAAGTCTCTACCAATCTGAACACCCGAAAGGATTAGATCAGCTCTTAGTGTGGTAGTTTTTGCTTGGTTGTGGTTTACTAATTTATGTTTTTACCATAACAGGTCAGAGGATCAGATGCATCTGGCCAATTCGTGGGAGAGGACGGGCCTGAGAGTGACATCATTCAGGTGCAGATCAACGATGAACATCAAGACCCAGAGAAGACCTCTGGTGCTGAGGAGGAAGACAGAGAAGCTGTTGTTGTGTTGGATGACCACGGTCAGCTGGACGCAGGTATAGAGGAGCTCAATATGGAAGGGCGAGCCAAAGGCAACGGCATCAGAGGGGCAGGTCGCATGTGGAGACGACGGCACGGAGAGCACAGGGGAAGCAGAGGAAGAGGCTTTAAACACAGGAAGCGGTACATATTCAAAGACCGCAAGCTCTTGGGTAACTATCAGGATTATCAGGAGCACCTTCCGGCGCCAGATGAGACAATGGATCATTTTGGAGCGGACTTTCAGGCCGATTACAAGTCCAATCAGAATCTCACAGACGGTACCATCCGCATTGAGTACAGGCCTGGAGAGGGACAAGGAGAAGAGATTGGCTCTGATGGAGGTCCTGCACACTTTGGTGTGGAAGCTTCCAGCGGGGAAGAGGGAATGGGAGTCAGGACACATACAAATGAACATGGAGCTGCTGACGAGTCCGTGGCAGTGGTGGGATCCACGTCCTGCGTAGCGGGACCAGGGGTGTGCGAGCAGTGTGGACTAGCGTTTTCCTCAACGCAGGACTTAGCCATGCATTCCCTGGTGTCACACCGGCTGTACGTGTGTCCATGCTGCGGGAAGCACTTCAGCCAATTTAATATCCTCAACCGCCACATGATCGTCCACCGTGGAGTTTCCAAGCTCCACTGTTGCCCCCTGTGCCATAAGACCTTCACTCAGAAGTCAACACTGTGCGACCACATGAATGTGCACAGTGGGGAGCGGCCGTATGTGTGCGCGTACTGCCACGTCAGCTTTGCCCACAAGTCTGCTCTGCGCCGTCACCTGATGGAGCAACATGGAAAGACCATGCCCCAAAACCACATGGAGCTGCAGCAAAACAATGAGGGTGGTGTTGGGCTAGGGTTTAAATCATATTTGAATAGGTGAAGATGGTGTTATAATGAAAATTATATGTTTTCATTATACACTTCTCTATTTTTACTTTGCACAGCCATGAAAATGTCTTTGAAATCGATAAGTAATTACTATGCATTTGAGCTCTATAGCCTGGAGGGAGTGAATGAATGACTGATTATTCAGTTAAATAGTTTGCCTAAAATTTTTAATTCTGT
Source organism: Aspiorhynchus laticeps (assembly GCA_023376895.1). Taxonomy (NCBI): domain Eukaryota; kingdom Metazoa; phylum Chordata; class Actinopteri; order Cypriniformes; family Cyprinidae; genus Aspiorhynchus; species Aspiorhynchus laticeps. The sequence continues at coordinate 22,318,747 of CM041817.1, read as the reverse complement.
CATGATTTATTCACTCTAATGTTGTGTCAAACCTGTTACTTTCTCCTCTGACTTTCTTCTGTTGAACACAAAATAATATATTTAACAGTTTTTTGTCCATACAATAAAAATCAATAGGGTCCAAACAATAGTGACTCCACTGTTGCATATACAGGTACCTGTTGTGAACTACTGCATGCTGCATCTCTGTCAGTGCCTTCAGTCCAGCTGCGGTCTTTCTTAGATATTTTGCCCCATTAAAGGGATAGTTCACCCAAAGATTCTGTCATTAATTATTCACCCTCATGTCGTTCCAAACCTGTAAGACCTTTGTTCATCTTCAGAACACAAATTAAGATATTTTTGATGAAATACGAGAGCTTTCTGACCCTGCATAGACAACAATAGTAACTACTACATTCAAGGTCCAGAAAGGTAGTTAGAAAATTGCTAAAATAGTCCATGTGACATCAGTGGTTCAATCATAATTTTATGGACCTACGAGAATACTTTTTGTGTGACTTTAGTCAACAATTCTTTTTGATTTGGTTCTCTCTGTGCAAGACTTGGCAAATCCCTCCCATTTTTACAAATTCTATGAACTGCTTTTGTGAGGCAGGGGGGCTTTTGTTTGCCTTTATATACATCATGTCTACCAACTTATGCAGAACCTGATTATATCACCATCTACACCATCCCTGAACCAAGGTGATCTTGCAATCGGTCAGCCAGATCTTATTAAAAATCTTAACCTATCCTGGGGCACCTACCACACGTCCACCAGCCTTAGAGCTTTGTTCAGATGTAACCTCCAACATTCTTTCTGCTTCTGGTTTACCACTCATGATACCCTTCTTCCTTCATCGTAGTTACTTCAGTCACCACTCTCTAGTCTCTCTTAGCTTTGAGTTGGCTGCTCTACCAGCTCTGGGATTCTTTCCTCCTCCACAATGAAGGATATCAGGGTCTTCGGGATCACTTGAAAAGTCACAGGCCAGGTGAGCTGAAGCAGGTTGGAAATAAAGTTTGCAGAACAGTGAGTTCCCAGGAGTAGGGTTGAAGACCAAGGTCCTAATACATTCTAAACTAGTACATAAAACAACTCTACTGAAAAGCAAATAGGCTGGTGTGAAACTGACCCATAGGCATTTGCCAAGCCTAGCCAGAAGAGGTCTTTCTTGACCTTCTTGGCAGTCTAGATCTGCTCCCATATCATCAATGCATGTTCTACACACCCAGGAAATCCTGTGACAACTGCCTTCCGGCAACTTGTGTTCAAGTACCCACCTCCAGACCTCCTAACCAGACATTCTTCCTGTTATCACCGAAAAGAAAATCTTCCCCTAAAAATTCAATACTTGAAAATGAGTTATGTTAGTAGATTCTTGTTCCATAGATATAAAGCCATCACCCTTCATAGGTCACCACTCCCTTTTTCTTCCAGTAGATGTCTGGCAAACTAAACAACTCCCTCTTGTGCTGCTTCCTTTTCTCCGCTCTTGCATTCTCACTGATCTCCTCAATACTTCGAACCTACCCCTTATTCGCATATCTATCTTCAGACTCTCCTCTTGCTCGTCTGTTTGCAAGCTTCATCTTTCACCAGCTGGAGTATCTCTTCCACCCAGAACCTTCGGGCAACTCTTCCTACCTATTGTTTTACTGAATCTACCTATGCATTCTTTATAAAAAGCTAGACTAAACATGTTAAGCTTGATTTCCACCATTCCACATAGTATTCCATAATGTAGATGTATGGTTTTGCACAAATCCTAATCTAACAACTGACTTGTACTGAGACACATAGGAAGCTTTTTGTAGTCACAGCTTTTACATAGAATGAGCAACTGGGAAAGAGCAAAATCTCCAACATCAGCCTAAAATCACTATTTACTTGTATTTTACACTATTATTACTTGTCAGACTAATTCTTATGCACCTTGTCCACATAAGATACATATCAGACATTTGTATGTCTGCATTTACCCATTGGCTCTTGTAACTGAAAGCTTATAGACTTTGTTTCTTAATGCTGAAATATTGAGAGTTGCAGTTTCTCAATTTCTTTTAAAAAAAGTTTGTTTTGATATTTTTCCCCATATTCATATGAGTAATGTTGTACAGGTGCATCTCAAATTAGAATGTTGTGGAAAAGTTAATTTATTTCAGTAATTCAACTCAAATTGTGAAACTCGTGTATTAAATAAATGCAATGCACACAGACTGAAGTAGTTTAAGTCTTTGGTTCTTTTAATTGTGATAATTTAGGCTCACATTTAACAAAAACTCTCAAAAAATTAGAATACTTCATAAGACCAATAAAAATTTTTTTTTTAGTGAATTGTTGGCCTTCTGGAAAGTACAGGTGCATCTCAATGAATAAGAATGTCGTGAAAAAGTTCATTAGTTCAAGTTCAAAAAAAAAAGTTCAAAAGTTCAAGTTCATTGACACCCTCCACAAAGAGGGTAAGTCACAGAGGGTCATTACTGAAAGGTGTGGCTGTTTACAGAGTGCTGTATCAAAGCATATCAAATGCAAAGTTGACTGGAAGGAAGAATTTGGGTAGGAAAAGGTGCACAAGCAACAGGGATGACCGCAAGCTTCAGAATACAGTCAAGCAAAGCTGATTCAAACACTTGGGAGAGCTTCACAAGGAGTGGACTGAAGCTGGAGTCAGTGCATCAAGAGTCACCACGCTCAGACGTCTTCAGGAAAAGGGCTACCAAGCCACTTCTGAACCAGAGACAACGTCAGAAGCATCTTACCTGGGCTGTGGAAAAAAAGAACTGGACTGTTGCTCAGTGGTCCAAAGTCCTCTTTTCAGATGAAAGTAAATTTTGCATTTCATTTGGAAATCTAGGTCCCAGAGTCTGGAGGAAGAGTGGAGAGGCACAGAATCCATGTTGCTTGAAGTCCAGTGTGAAGTTTCCACAGTCAGTGATGATTTGGGCTGCCATGTCATCTGCTGGTGTTGGTCCACTGTGTTTTCTGAAGTCCACAGTCAACACAGCCATCTACCAGGAAATTTTAGAGCACTTCATGCTTCCTCCTGCTGACAAGCTTTATGGAGATGCTGATTTCATTTTCCAGCAGGACTTGGCACCTGCCCACACTGCCAATGGTACCAAAAGCTGGTTCAATGACCATGGTGTTACTGTGCTTGATTGGCCAGCAAACTCGCCTGACCTGAACCCCATAGAGAATCTATGGGGTATTGTCAAGAGGAAGATGAGAGACACCAGACCCAACAATACAGATGAGCTGAAGGCTGCTATCAAAGAAACCTGGGCTTCCATACCACCTCAGCAGTGCCACAAACTGATCACCTCCATGCCACGCCGAATTGAGGCAGTAATTAAAGCAAAATGAGCCCTACCAAGTATTGAGTACATATACAGTAAATGAACATACTTTCCAGAAGGCCAACAATTCACTAATAATGTTTTTTTATTGGTCTTATGAAGTATTCTAATTTGTTGAGATAGTGAATTGGTGGGTTTTTGTTAAATGTGAGCCTAAATCATCACAATTAAAAGAACCAAAAGACTTAAACTACTTCAGTCTGTGTGCATTGAATTTATTTAATACACGAGTTTCCCAATTTGAGTTGAATTACTGAAATAAATTAACTTTTCCACGACATTCTAATTTATTGAGATGTACCTGTATGTTCATTTACTGTATATGTACTCAATACTTGGTAGGGGCTCCTTTTGCTTTAATTACTGCCTCAATTCGGCGTGGCATGGAGGTGATCAGTTTGTGGCACTGCTGAGGTGGTATGGAAGCCCAGGTTGCTTTGATAGTGGCCTTCAGCTCATCTGCATTTTTTGGTCTCTTGTTTCTCATTTTCCTCTTTACAATACTGGTGAGTTTGGTGAGGTCTGGTGAGTTTGCTGGCCAGTCAATCACACCAACACCATGGTCATTTAACCAACTTTTGGTGCTTTTGGCAGTGTGGGCAGGTGCCAAATCCTGCTGGAAAATGAAATCAGCATCTTTAAAAAGCTGGTCAGCAGAAGGAAGCATGAAGTGCTCCAAAATTTCGTGGTAAACGGGTGCAGTGACGTTGGTTTTCAAAAAACACAATGGACCAACACCAGCAGATGACATTGCACCCCAAATCATCACAGACTTTGCAAACTTAACACTGGACTTCATGCAACTTGGGCTATGAGCTTCTCCACCCTTCCTCCAGACTCTAGGACCTTGGTTTCCAAATGAAATACAAAACTTGCTCTCATCTGAAAAGAGGACTTTGGACCACTGGGCAACAGTCCAGTTCTTCTTCTCCTTAGCCCAGGTAAGACGACCTCTGATGTTGTCTGTGGTTCAGAAGTGGCTTAACAAGAGGAATATGACAACTGTAGCCAAATTCCTTGACACGTCTGTGTGTGGTGGCTCTTGATGCCTTGACCCCAGCCTCAGTCCATTCCTTGTGAAGTTCACCCAAATTCTTGAATCGATTTTGCTTGACAATCCTCATAAGGCTGCGGTTCTCTCGGTTAGCTGTGCATCTTTTTCTTCCACACTTTTTCCTTCCACTCAACTTTCTGTTAACATGCTTGGATACAGCACTCTGTGAACAGCCAGCTTCTTTGGCAATGAATGTTTGTGGCTTACCCTCCTTGTGAAGGGTGTCAATGATCGTCTTCTGGACAACTGTCAGATCAGCAGTCTTCCCCATGATTGTGTAGCCTAGTGAACCAAACTGAGAGACCATTTTGAAGGCTCAGGAAACCTTTGCAGGTGGTTTGAGTTGATTAGCTGATTGGCATGTCACCATATTCTAATTTGTTGAGATAGTGAATTGGTGGGTTTTTGTTAAATGTGAGCCTAAATCATCACAATTAAAAGAACCAAAGACTTAAACTACAACCCCAAATCAGAAAAAGTTGGGACAGTATGGAAAACGCAAATAAAAAAAGAAAGTAGTGATTTCTAAATTTACTTTGACTTGCATTTCATTGCAGACAATATGAACACAAAATATTTCATGTTTTGTCTGGTCAACTTCATGTCATTTGTAAATATACATCCTTTCCTGTCATTCAGACCTGCAACACATTCCAAAAAAAGTTGGGACAGTAAAGCATTTACCACTTGTAATGTTGCCATTCCTTTTCACAACACTTAAAAGACGTTTAGGGACTGAAGACACCAAGTGATGAAGTGTTTCAGGTGTAATTTTGTCCCATTCTTCCTGCAAACAAGTCTTAAGGTGGGCAACAGTACGGGGTCTTCGTTGTCGCATTTTGCGCTTCAAAATGCGCCACACATTCTCTATTGGAGACAGGTCGGGACTGCAGGCAGGCCAGTCAAGTACCCGTACCCTCTTCCTCCGCAGCCAGGACTTTGTAATGTGTGCAGAATGTGGTTTTGCATTGTCTTGTTGAAATATGCATGGACATCCCTGGAAAAGATGTCTTCTTGAAGGCAGCATATTGTGCTCCAAAATCTCTATGTACTTTTCAGCATTAATGGTGCCATCACAGAAGTGCAAGTTACCTTTGCCAAGGGCACTGACACAACCCCATACCATGACAGACCCTAGCTTTTGGACTTGTTGCTGGTAACAGTCTGGATGATCCTTTTCTTCTTTGGTCCGGAGCACACGGCGTCCATTCCTCCCAAAAAATACCTGAAATACTGATTCATCTGACCACAGTACACGTTTCCACTGTGTGATGGTCCATCCCAGATGCCTCCGAGCCCAGAGAAGTCGACGGCGCTTCTGGACACTGTTAACATAGGGCTTCCTTTTGGCATAGTACAGTTTTAACTGGCATTTGTGGATGTAACTACGTATTGTGGTACTTGACAAAGGTTTGCCAAAGTAGTCCTGAGCCCATGTGGTGTTATCGCTTATAGATGAATAACGATTCTTGATGCAGTGCCGCCTGAGGGATCGGAGATCACGGTTGTTCAGCTTAGGCTTGCGCCCTTGTCCTTTACGCACTGAAATTCCTCCAGATTCCTTGAATCTTTTAATTATGTTATGCACTGTTGAAGGTGAAATATCCAAATCTCTTCCTATCTTTCTTTGAGGAACATTGTTTTTAAACATTTCAATAATTTTCTCACGTATTTGTTGGCAAACTGGCGATCCTCGGCCCATCTTTGCTCCTAAAGGACTAGACCTTTCTTGGATGCTGCTTTTGTACCAAATCATAATTACAATCACCTGTTGACATCAACTGTTTCAAATCACATCATTATTTAACCAATTTACCTCATTACTTGAGGTAAATTGGGTTGTACTTCAGTCTGTGTGCATTGAATTTATTTAATACACGAGTTTCACAATTTGAGTTGAATTACAGAAATAAATGGACTTTTCCACGTCATTCTAATTTATTGAGATGCACCTGTATATCTTTCTAAAAAAATGTGTTTCCTATTAAATCTGATGTTACTCATTAGTATGCAGAGAGTTTATATAACAGTGCATGCCTCTGTATTTGTGTTCTCAGTATTCTGTTTCCCTTTAGGCAAAAAGAGCACTGGAAGGTCTGAACTAGAGCTCATTTCATCAATACCACCTAATGTTGTGAATTGTTGCGGGGGAAAGCTCATTTCACACAGAAGAGGTCTGCAGTAAATCAGTTATTATTCATACACAAACCCATTATAAAAAAGCTCAGATTTGCTTGATGTCATAGGTAAAAACTCAACAGGCTTATAGTTTCTGCCTGTCCATCTCTGAAGATTTACTGTATAGATGTTTCACTGAGGTAATGTTTTTTTAGTTAGCCCATATTATGAAGTCAACCCAGGCATGCTGATGGAAATGTTTATTGATTATTTATTGAACACAGTGACATAATCCATGACGGAGTTAAATGTCTAGAAACACTGAGCAGTAAACGCTGCTAATTAAATGACAGAAAAATAACAGATTAACTTTATCACGTCTTTGAAAAACAAAGTGTCTGCTGTATGTAGACAAAATCTAATGCTGGACCTTTTTACAAGTTTAAAATATGCTAAATAACAGTTTTCAAAAATCATCAGTGTAGACGACCTGGCTCCGTTTGTCTCTGTACGAGCCCTTGGCACTGTTCTGCACAGCTGTGAAGGACGAAAAAAGCAGGAGCAAGAAAAGAAGACAGAAATAGAAATGGGTTAGTCAAGTGTGCAACACAGCCCCCCCCCCGGTGAAATGTCTTTATTTACCAAGAGAAGCCCAGACAGATTTCCCTGTGGCAGCATCAAGCATGGGCTGCTTCCTGGCAATGCTGACTTTGATGTTGACGTCACCCACGGTAGTGCCATTCAGCTGAGAGAGAGAAATAGTTTAAAAACAGGGGTTTCTTACAGTAAATAAATAAAGATTTGTTAAATACTGACAAAAGGTCCTATCACAGAAAACAGTTTTTTTTTGTGCATATGTAATGCTGGAGTGTTAACATGCAATGCAGAAAAGCTTAAATATACACAGTACAAAAACTCTACAGTCCACAACAGACTATATATGGATGCAAAGCATCAGAAATTGACATGGTATTGATGTCAGAACCATGAGCTCATTAACACATGACCACTAGAGCTTGCATGACTGTCCATAAAATTAGTCGCCGGTGGGTCCTCAGATCACTTGTGTGGTTGGCTTTTAGTGTACCAGAACTATCTAGAATAGTTGTTGGTACCTGAAATATAGCTGAAATAATATAAAATAAAACAACTTCAACTGAAATAAGTGCAAGTTGAAGTACTAGAATTGCTAAAACTGAAATAAAATATTAAAAACTAAACTTATATTATAAAACTAATTAAAATGACAAAAGCACATAACATTTCTAAATCTTAAACTATAATTAAAACATAAAAAAATAAAATATTATTAAATACAATATTGGTATCTAAATAATACTTAAATAACATTGATGTACTTTGTAAATGCAAACTGCTCAAATTTTACTTTATGCTCATTTTTAGCATAAATCCTTTTACTGTACAAGTTAATATTGTGCAAGGATGCAGTTTGGATAGACAAATTATTCTGCTGCCATGGCCTTGTAGAAGACATATAGAATCAAGTATGATTTACTAAAACAAATATGGATCACGACTAGTATATATTCACCACTTATAATTTTATATATACATTTAGTACTGACCCGAATAAGATATTTCACATAAAAGATGTTTACATATAGTCCACAAGAGAAAATAATAGTTTAATTGAATTGAAACTGAATATTAAATAAACAATGACATGCATTTTGTATGATCCCTCTTATTTTGGTAAAATAATTAACATTTTGCAGATTCTGAAAGGGGGATTTAAACTTTTGACGTCCCTTTTCATTCAGATGGCGACGGATAGTGCGAGCTGACACTGTTGTACCCTGTGTCTGCAGATCAGTTTGAATTTGTTTGGAAGTTAATCGGGGTTCTTTATCCACCATTCGAACAATCTTTCGTTCTAATTTTTCATTAATTTTGCTCTTCCGTTCACGTCCAGGGAGGTTAGCTACAGTGCCATGGGCTGTAAACCTCTTGATGATATTGTGCACAGTGGACACAGGAACATTAAGATCTCTGGAGATGGACTTGTAGCCTTGAGATTGTCCATGTTTTTCCACAATTTTTTCTCTCAAATCCAAAGACAACTCTTTACACTTCTTTCTTTTCTCCATGCTCAGTGTGACACACAACACAAAGGTTGAGTCAACTTTTCTCCATTTTAACTGGTTGCAAGTGTGATTACTATATTGCCCACACCTGTTACTTGCCACAGGCGTGTCTAAATACAAATTACAGGAGCATCACATGCTTGAAAAGCAATTATTTCTTACAATTTTGACAAGGTGCCAATAATTTTGTCCAGTCCATTTTTGAGTTCTGTGTGAAATTTTATCAAGTTTGACTTTTCTTCTCTGTATTTTTGTGTTGTTGCTTTGCAAACAAAAACAATAAGCACGTGAATACCAAAACATTTGCAATTGGAACAATTTTCTGAGAGAAGTGTTGCATTTTCTGACAGAATTGCAAGGGTGACGATATTTTTGGCCATGACTGTATAGAATTCTTAAAGGTACAGAGAGGAAGTATAAAGTATGAAAATATGACAATACAAAAGTGTGGAAAGTGGCTCCTTAAATGGAATACTGACCTCTGCCACAGCCTGGTCTGCTGATTCAATCTTCTCAAAGGTGACAAAGGCACAACTAGTAAGAGACAGAGAGCAAAAATGGGTTAAATATTTTGTGTTTTCTCAGACATTTCTCAGTTCAAAAGAAGGAACCAAGATTAAAGATCACTTTTATTTAGCAAGGCTGCATTAAACTGATCAAAAGTGACAGTAAAGACATTTACAATGTTACAAAGGATTTATATTTTGAAAAAATATATCACAGTTTTCACAAAAATATGAAGCAGCACATCTGTTTTCAACATGGATAATAATGAGAAAGTTTTTTTTTTAGCAGAAAACAATCTTACTTGCGTGGTGAGTCCATCGAAAGGTCGATTATGTTTCCATGCTGTGCAAAGGCCGAGCGCAAACTGTCTTCCACTAAACCTGTGCCGTATACATACACAGTGTTTCCTTTGCGCACACCTCTGCGCTCTGGATACGAGTCTGACCCTGAACAACATTAGAGACAATTATTAGACGTTCAGATTTTCAACAGAACAACACTTATTATCAGTGACTATTTAGAAAAAGGCAAGTGCATGAAATATTCTCAGTTGTTTACAAACACTGTAATGACACAACATGAACACTGAACGTGAAGTGATTTACTTTTGCACAGATTCACTTACGTCTGAAGGGCCCGTCCCGCTCCCGCTCTCGGTCTCTTTCTCGTTCTCTGTCCCGGTCTCTGTCCCTTTCTCTCTCCTGGCTCCCATCCCGTTCATGTTCATGGTCCCGTTCTCTCTCCCTGCCTCTTTCACGGTCCCTCTCTCTGTCCCGGTCTCTGTCTCTTTCTCGATCTCTCTCCCAGTCTATCTCTTTTTCCCGATCACGCTCAGAATCTCGACTCAGCATTCCTCCCTCATCATCACGAGATCGATCTCCAGGAACAAAACTATAGGAAAACGAAAACAGCTTTAAATTTGACTGCAATACTGTTTCTATGAAGGTATTAGATTATGAGTATTATTTTTAACACTGAGTCCGACAGTCTCACCTCTCATACAAGGATTTCCTGTGGACTCGTTTAGCAGACTACAGCAAGAAGAAACAACATGGTATAAAGTCAAGTCTACTGACAATATTTAATATACTCAACAGAACTATTTACATATTACATACATTCACACTTTTGACAACCGATCAAATTTTTTTTTTAATGTTTTTAAAAGGCTGCAAATTAAAGTAGAAACAGTAATATTGTGAAAAATGTGTTATTGTGTTACAAAAAAAGAAAACAGCATATTAGAATGAGTTCTGAAGGATCATGTGACACTGAAGACTGGAGTAATGATGCTGAAAATACAGCTTTGCATCACAAGAATAAATTACATGTTAAAATATATTCAAATAGAAAACAGTTATTTTAAATTCTAATAATATTTCAAAATATTACAGTTTTGCTGTATTTTTGATCAAATAAATGCAGCCTTGAGTGGATCATTTCTATTGTGTAAAACAGCATTACATCAGGAGGCTCCTCATCTGTAGAGACGCTCCTTTGAAATGGCAGGAATGCTGGGGCAGAACCCTTCTCAGGATCCTGAGTTACAAAGAAAATCCATAATTAGCTTTGTATGAAAAATAAACAAATCAAATTTATGATGACTTGCCATTAATGAGGTGAAAACGTCTCTTACTTTCAGTTTACCCTCAAGTGTTCTGGAGCGCTTGAAGCCTGAGTTCTTGTTCTCTGATTTGATGGCGCTGATCGCTCCAGACTTGATCAGCATTTTGGCCTGCTCTGTTGCAGTAGCTGTGTCCACCACCGGCTGATCTGACAAAGCTTAACAGAGACAGTCAGAGAGATCATTCGTAGATCACATATTTCATGCAAAACTTATTTCAGGAGCATCTGGAAAGTTTAGAAATCCATAAATTGACTTACTGCGCTTGAGTCCTGTCTGACTCGTCTGATTGGTGGAGCTCTGTTTCTTCAGAGCCATTAGGGCCTTTTTCTACATGACGGAAGTGAACATAGATAACACTTCATGTCAAAAGGATTGTTTATTTATTACATATATGTGTCTTTTTCACCTTTGGCAGCTGGGGCTTAAAATACAGTTAATGTATAATTGAATCAACATTTGAACTGACTTGAGCTGCTTTACAGTTTGATAATTAATGAATTTTGGAACATTAAGACAACGTTATTTTCCTGTTTATTATTATTATCTGTACTGTAATATACATTTATTTATAAATTTAAATAAGGTTTTACTTTTTTGAATATTATTATTTTACGATAGTGCTTTTAACGGTTACAAAATGTAGCTTTAGAAAACATATTATAGTTTCACCTTTTTCTTTAGTTTAGCATATTTCTTCTGCAGTGCTTCCTCCTCTTCTGTCAGTGAGCTGGGAAATATTGCCATTTTGGTGGATCTCAAGGGAAAAAAACAACAGCAATGTTTGAGCAGATGCCCTGTATCTTTTCCAATCAAGATGCATCACCATATTAACATGCTATCGATGTCTCCGTTACAGCTAGCTTTTAACAACGTTCATTTTTCTTTTTTAACAAATGCAAACTGCATAAAAGACAGGACTTCATATTAAATTACCTTCAATTCAGAAAATGAGAATAAGCGTCTGAAATCATTCCTTACTCGGCGCACAATTATGACGTAATCTGTTGTCATTCGCGAAACCAGCGCAAACTAAATATTTATTATTATTTTTTATTTTATAATTTGTTGAAGTATATTAAAAACGTACATTTATTTTATATCACACACACATAACATTATGCTGTAAAGTATTAAACAAAACAAAAAAAAAATAAAAAAACTTCCGTCCCTTTAGTTCTGCGCAGCTTCCTGCAGGACTGAAACTTTATTGATACTGAAGAACTGCAGAGTGACATGGACAAAATAGGTATGAAAAATACAATAGTAGTTTATTTTATTTGGGATTTGTAATTCTGCGTGTTTACCTGGTGTGGTGTAATAATATGATTAGCAGCCAGTTCTGGATTTAGCTGATTTGTGTCATAATTCGCTCCTGGTGTGACAGCCAGCTCAGCAACTACATTGCCAAACTGCATCTGACAGTAATGATCCAGTGGGTTTTATGAGTATTTTGGTGTCACCCCAGATTTTAGTCTTTGTATTTGCCTGTATTTGCAGTGGTACTGTTGAAGGTTTTCTTCTGTGTGTAGATTTGCCCCCAGTGGGTCCTGATGATTTGCCGCTGTCTCTGCTGGAGATGGGCTGCTCGGGGAGATTTGAGCTCATCACACACCCACTGCCCAAAAACAAACCCCTGCCTCCACACAGCACGGTTAGTCTTTTAAAGGGGTGGTTGACTGGTTTTTTTCTAGGCTTGATTGTGTTTATGGGGTGCAGTCTAGCATGTGTTCATGCTTGGTTTTTTTAAAACGCATTATTTTTCACATAATTTACCTTTATTCCACACCTCTCTGTCCCTTCTCTGACAAACGCCTCGATTTATTTCCTGGTTTTATGAAGCCCCTCCCTCGATGGGCTGAGATTGGTTAGCTGGCTCAGTGTGTTGTGATTGGCTAAACCGCCTCTACTGCACGTCTGAACGTCCCGCCCCTCTCCTCAGTGGCATGCGCTCCGGTTGAATTGTAAACAGTGGCGTTGTCTATAATGCTTATCAATTTGAGCCTGATTGATACCCAGAGGATATTAGTGAAGAGGATCGTGCAGAACCTGTGCAAGCACGGCTCTTAATGGTATGTTTGGTTGTTGTTGTCTCATACTTTTAAATACGCTGCTATTTGTAAGTGCTACTGCTTCTGTTAGCTTTTAATATACGGTTTTATCCTGATTAAAGCTTTAATACAGCACAGCAACTGCACGCGTGTCCATTTATAATGCTTCTCATTGCTGTGTGAAAATAAGTCTATAATTGGAACAGTTTGTTGGAGCTGATCTGACGATCTGAATGAGAGAGAGAGAGAGAGAGAGAGAGAGAGATGCAGAGCAGGGCGACAGAGTAACAGTATTAAGAACCGCTGCTTTAATGATTTTGAAACTTGTGAATCCATTAGAATCGTTAGAAGACAGAATCGCGATTCATATGAATAGATTTTTAGGTGCACCCCTAGTTTCTCTTCTCTCTCTTCTCTAAAGCAGCGCAGCATGGCCTCGCCCCCTTTGCTGCGTGTTCCCGGGGGCGGGGTTTATCTGGGTCCGTGACGTATCAGACCCGGGAAGTAACTCGTTGTAGTCCTTTACCTGTCGTTTTTGTAGGCATTAAACTGCCAGAATTTTAAAAGACGATATCTCCGTTTGCATTGAACTTTCAGCGCCGCAAGTCTGCAGATATTGTTTATGCTCAAACAGCAACATTACACACTAACTAATGTTAAAAAAGTGAAATCGCAATCAACCACCCCTTTAATAGTACTAAAATAATAGTGGGATTCATTTGTGTAAGCTAATACGTTATATTCTGTGGTACATTCTATAATCTTTCTCTTTTTCAGCTTCCCCATGGTCTCCCTCCTACTTGTCTGGATCTAAAAACAGAAGTAGAAAAGCGTTTTCTCCGAGACCCTGCTTGGCTTCCGGTACACGATGTAGATGATGCCTTCCACAAGTTCCTTAAGTATGAAATGAGACACATGCAGAACATAGTGCTTGTCTTTGCAATATATATATTATATCTTTACTCAGTTTTATCTATTACAAATGTGTCCTTTAGGATAAGTACACGAGTCAAAGAGGTGGACTCACTCCTGCACTGCTCGCTGTCTCCACTGCACTCTGGTCTGTCTGTGGTCAGAGATCCCACCACCGGTATGCTGCTGGATTTCACTGAGGTAACACTGGAAAACATTTACTAAATTCTGTTTGCCGATCTTAAATTTAGTTTTCTTATTCCATTTTAATCTTGAAAGATAGATTCAGTGTTGTTATTGTTACCTAAAACTATTAGAAATTGTTTTTGTTAATCAAAATGAAATTTAAATGAAAATATAAATATTAGATGTCATATAAAATATAAAAACTTAAAAATTAAAAACGTTGCCTTGGCAACTAATTAAAATAGGTAGTTGAAATATTACATTTAATTACTGAAACTGAAATAAAAATAAATTAAATATAAATATTTAAATGCAAACAAAAACGAATAAAAAGTACAAAATTACAAAAAACTAAAATTCAAATGAAAACTGAAAATAAAAGCTAATTTAAAACATTAATAAACACAATAGTTTGATTTCCGGAAGAATGTAAAAACTGTGATTCATAAAAGTATTGCTTTGTTTACTCATTATTTTGCAGTTCAGTTGCTGCCAGTAGTGTTCCCTAAAATATGCTTTTCATCTTTAAATTAAAATTCCTTCTTTTTTTTAAATGTGGACAAGGAAACCACAGTAAATGTTCTTTAAAATATAATGTAATTTTTATAATGAATATAACATTGTTTTATCTTATGTCAGGTGTTATTAGAGGACACAGGATTGTCTGCCAAAAATTCTCTCTCATTACAAAGACAGCCTGGACCCCCATCAGAGAGCCTGAGAGGGAGCAACACAAACTATCCATTCCTGCCAGGTTCAGTAATTCATATTTAGATACATTTCTCATAATTGTGTTTAAAAATGATCCAGATTTTAAACTCTGCTGTCCTTGTACAGCTGGAATGGAAGAACTGACGTTAGAGCAAATTAAGAAAAAGTCAGAGCTGGAAGAAGACATTGACTTTGAGAAAGGTTGGTGGTCTGTTTTGTTTGTCAGTAGTGAACAATACTTTGTGAGTGTGAGAGAGAAAAAGAAACCGTGACAGTTTGTTTCTTGCCTTAGATTTGTTGACGGTTCCTCCTGGGCTGAAGGCTGGTATGGACTTCAGTGACAAAGGTTGGATTTCATTATTGCCCTCTGCATACATAACATGTTATCATCCCACTTTAAGTTGTGCATTATTATCTAACAATAAAAAACTATCAGCAATTACTCACCTCAGTTACTTTCCAAACTTGTATGACTTTCTTTCTTCAGCAGAACACATAAGATCTTTATTCTCTAATACTCTGCTGAAGAAAGAAAGTTTTAGAGGTTTGGAGCGACATGAGGATAAGTAAATGATGACAGGATTTTCATTTTTGAGTGGACTATTTCTTTAATGCCTTTAGAAGCCAAAACCATGAAGAGTGAGGTGAACCTGCTTTCCCTCCTGTCGACCTTTGAGGATGTCATTGACGCTCTGCCTGAGGAGAAAGAGGGAGTCTCACAAAAAGAGGAGACTGTTAAACTTCCCAGAACGAACAGCCTGGAGGACCTGGGAATTAAAGTGTGTATAACTTTTAGAAAGAATTCTCATTTGTTTATTTACCCATTTACTCATTTGTGTTCAAAATATGTTCTTCTTAACCACATGTGCTCCTCAGGATCCAGGCAACTCTCCTTCTCAGCCTTCAGCGAACACAGTAAGTCTGAGTGAGCAAAAGAAGAAACCGCAGCAAGAAGACAAGAGAGACCATAAAAAATGGGCCGTTCCTGTGGACATCAACTCACCCTGTGAAGACTTCTACAAGCGTATCCCTGATCCAGCCTTCAAGGTCAGAACTCACTATATGTTCATCGTTTTGCAATGTTTTAGTGCAAAGCTGCTGTTATGCACGTGTTTTTGTGAGTTTGCTAAAATAAAGGTTTGTTCGTTTGGGTTGTTGTTGTTTTTTTTCTCTCTTCACTCAGTATCCCTTCGAGCTGGACGTGTTTCAGAAGCAGGCTATTCTCCGACTCGAAGCTCATGACTCTGTCTTTGTCGCGGCTCACACATCAGCTGGAAAGACCGTGGTGGCTGAATACGCAATTGCACTTTCCCAGAAACACATGACCAGGTGTGTGTGAGACCCAATGTCAACTGATTCCATCATTTTAGTTATTTTTTCTTTTCTTTTTAATACACTACCATTCAAAAGATTGGGATCTTTAGAGGTCTCTTATGTTCACCAAGGCAGCATTTATTTGATCAGAAAGAGAGTAAATATTGTAATATAATATTGTGAAATATTATTACAAATATTATTATTACAGTAAAATTGTGAAATATTATTACAATACAAAAGAGCTAATTTCTATTTGATTACATGTTAAAATTGTATTGTTTTCCTCTGATGAAAGCTGAATTTTCAGCATCATTACTCCAGTCTTCAGTGTCATATGATCCTTCAGAAATCATTCTAATATGCTGATTTGATGCTCAAGAAACTTTTTTTTCAGGAGTCTTTGATGAAACAGAAAGTTCAAAAGAACAACATTTATTTAAAATAGAAATATTTTGTAACGTTATACATGTTTTTACTGCCGGTTTATTATAGTTAAACTAAAACTAAAACCATAAAAAAGTTAACCAAAGTAAAACAAAATGTAAAAATTATTTATTTTTTACTTATTTTATTTCAGCTAGTTACCAAGGCAACATTTCTCATAGTTTAACTTTAGTTTAATTTTAAGTATTAAAATTACTAAATAAACTAAAACTAATAATACAAATCAATAAAATCTATATGAAAACATTTAAAATAAAAAACAACAAAATTCCTAAAACTTTAATTAAAATTAAAATTAAAATAGAAAGTATAAAATCAGAAAATCAAACAAAAATCAAATTCAAAATATCAAGCAAAAATATAATAGATTATCAGTGATACAAAAATAACACTGCTTTATCGTCACTTTTAAAACAATATAATGCATGCTTGCTGATAAAAAAATTAAATAAATCTTACCTACAAACTTTTGAATATTAGGTATTTAAAAAAACTTTAATTGTAATTTTGGTGATCTTTTTTAAACTGTGTTAAAAGCATAAATGTAAAGCTAAATGTAAAGCACTTTGAATTAACATTGTGTGTGAAATGTGCTAAATAACTCAACTTATCTTTCCTTACTGTGACGTTAGATGAATGGCTCACACTAATATCACTGTTCCTCCTGACAGGACCATTTACACGTCCCCCATTAAGGCCTTGTCCAATCAGAAGTTCCGAGACTTCAAGAACACATTCAGTGATGTGGGACTTTTGACTGGAGATGTCCAGCTGAGCCCTGAATCCTCGTGTCTCATCATGACCACTGAGATCTTGAGGTGATTATCCAACAGCAAGCCTTCATGTCAGTTACTCATAATTCATCATTTTCTTACAATCTTTGTTAATCAGTATGTCTTCCTCCTAACAGATCTATGCTCTATAACGGGTCCGAGGTCATTCGAGATCTGGAATGGGTCATTTTTGATGAGGTTCACTATATCAATGATGCAGAGGTGATGGTTTCAGTTCAAAAATCTAGTTCAGTTATGCTTTTCTCTTTACTGCATTCAGATCTCATATGATGTTGTTGTTTGTCAGAGGGGAGTGGTGTGGGAGGAAGTGCTCATCATGTTGCCGGAGCATGTTAGCATTATCCTGCTGAGTGCCACAGTGCCAAACGCAGTGGAGTTCAGTGAATGGATCGGGTGTGTGTATTATCAAAGCCATGAAACCAGATTTGATCCTGCTCTATGTAGACTGTGTGGCTCATATGGTTTTACTGTGCTTTCTCTGTCCTCAGGCGTATCAAGAAGCGGCACATTTATGTGATCAGCACAATTAAAAGACCTGTTCCTCTAGAGCACTATCTGTATACTGGCAACAGCACCAAGACTCAGAAAGAGCTCTTCCTGTTGCTGGACCCCACTGGAAACTTCCTTACTAAAGGGTACGTTAAGTCACAGATAGTTGGTGTTTTTTTAAAACAAGAATGCATTTCAGATTTATTCAAGATGTTTAGAGGTCAGTGTACTCTACTGTTTTCAAATATTTTTTTTAATAATTATGCTCAACAAGGCTGCATGTATTTGATAAAAAATACAATAAAAATGTAATATTGTGAAATATTATTACAATTTAAAATAAGTGTTTCTATAAGAATATGTTTTAAAATGTAATTTATTCCTGTGATGTAAAGCTGAATTTTCAGCATCAGTTCTCCAGACTATAATGTCACATGATCCTTCAGAAATCATTCTGATATGCTGATTTGCTGCTCAAGAAACATTTCTTCTTATATCAATGTTATAAACAGTTGTGCTGCTTCATATTTTTGGGAAAATGTAATATGGATTTTTTTTTTTTTATTCTTTGATGAATAGAAATTTCAAAGTAACAGCATTTATTTCAACGCAAATGTATTTATTTAGTAAACAAGGGCCAGAAAAGGGTTGAAAATGGTGTATTTTACAAACTTACACATTTACATTTACACACACAAAAAAACTTTGATTAACATATTTCGACTAACATTGTAGATGGACTTCAGAAGAATTTTACAAAGATATAGCAAAGGGCTTTCAAATTGAAACAAATGTTTTGTTTTCCAGCTACTATGCCGCAGTAGAAGCTAAGAAGGAACGCACTAGTAAACATGCACAGTCTTTCGGCACGAAGAACGTATCGCAGCACAACACAACAGCCAGTCAGGTCAGAGTCTGAACCTCTCGTAATTTCCTTTTTAATTGGTTATCTAACAACTACAGTGTTTTTACGGTGTTTTCTTCATCCTCGTTGTGCTCCCCCAGGATCGAGCCGTGTGGCAGACGCTGCTGAACTATCTGTCTCAGAGGCAGCAGACTCCAGTGGTGGCGTTCACCTTCTCTCGGACACGCTGTGATGAAAACGCCCGCTCTTTGACCTCTCTGGACCTCACCAGCTCCATAGAGAAGAGCGAGATCCACTCCTTCCTGCAGAAGAGCCTGACCAGGCTGAGAGGAGGCGATCGGCAGTTACCGCAGGTACATGAGATTTGGCTCCAGTGTCCAACAGGTTTTTCATTGGCTGATTCAGATATCTGGAAAACAAGGTGGCTTATACCCTATGTAATGCTGATAAATTATATATAACTCAATTTAATGATAAGCAGAAATGCTGAAATTAAATCAACACTTATTTTACAAAATAAGTGAAAAAGTAATATATATATATATATTACTTTATATATTATATATATATATATATATATATATATATATATATATATATATATACTGTATATATATATTTATATATATATTTTACTTGAAGGCTGTTTTTAGGACCTTTAAGATGTTTTGCACTGTTGAACTGTCTTAAGTTAATTAGTGTGTACTAAATAGTAGTGTATACTTTGAGTTGTCTTTCAAAATTAAATAATTAAAAAAAAATGCGTTACAATAGTAAATAATGTCTTTTTTTTTTTTTTACATGACAGTAGGTTATTGACAGTTAAATACAGTTAAACTCTCAGTAACCTATTGTAATTATTTACTACTGTAATGCAATAAAAGAAAATCCATTATTTAATTTTTAAAGCCAATTCTAATAATACACTGCTGTTCAAAGGTTCGGGGTCAGTAAATTTTTTTTACGATTTGAAAGAAGACTGGTAACACTTTACTTAAAGCCTTTATATTTAATGCATTATAAAAGTGTTTTTAATGCATTAATTATGCCTAGTAATGCATCGTATGATCCTATGAATGTTATTATACATATAGCACGTATCTATTCATAGTTACATCTTTAAAAAGTATAATGCATAAAAACACATGAAAATTACCAATATCAGATGTAACAATGAATTAGCAAATATTATAATGCAATTAAACTTTGGTTACAATTGCTTATGAAATTATATAATGCATTGCAGTGTACATTATGAATACCTTTATAATGCATTATACATAATGGCTTTAAGTAAAATTAAGCAAAGTAAAGTTACCAGAATTCTATTATGCTCACCAAGGCTGTGACCATATGACCAAAAATACAGTTAAATCTGTAATATTGTGAAATATTAAAGCTGTTTTCTATTTGAATATATTTAAAAAAAAAAACAGATTTGAAAACCAAAGATATGCATTATCCTTTTACAAAATTTGTAATGAATTTAAAAACAAATTGCTTGCATTAGGTTCAAAATTGCAGTATATTTGTTGATTAATTAGCCTGGTCAATGTTCACCTTTAAAATTCAATTTAATAGAGTTATGGTGTTTATCAGCATTGTTTTTTCGCCACAGATCCTGTTGATGCGTGATTTGCTGAAGAGAGGGATTGGTGTTCACCACAGCGGCATCCTGCCAATCCTGAAGGAGATTATTGAGATGCTCTTCTCCAGAGGTTTAGTAAAGGTTTGTTTTATGGACTTGTTTTGTACAAGCTATATATGAATAGTGAAAAGCTAAATTTGTAGCTATATTTGATAAAAAAAAAAAAAAAAAAAAAGTTGATGACGTACAGTCTTTCTCTCTTTCAGGTGCTGTTTGCTACAGAGACGTTTGCTATGGGTGTGAACATGCCTGCCAGAACCGTCGTGTTCGACAGCATCCGCAAACATGACGGCACGGGTTTTCAGAAACCTGCTGCCTGGTAAAAACTCAGCTCCTTTGCTGTCTTACATTACAAACAACAAAATGCCTGTTTTGTCCAAACATATCCTGACTTGCATC
>CM041817.1:22240138-22298081 GCA_023376895.1 Aspiorhynchus laticeps | reverse complement strand
TTCTTTGGTCCGGAGCACACGGCGTCCATTCCTCAAAAAATACCTGAAATACTGATTCATCTGACCACAGTACACGTTTCCACTGTGTGATGGTCCATCCCAGATGCCTCCGAGCCCAGAGAAGTCGACGGCGCTTCTGGACACCGTTAACATAGGGCTTCCTTTTGGCATAGTACAGTTTTAACTGGCATTTGTGGATGTAACTACGTATTGTGGTACTTGACAAAGGTTTGCCAAAGTAGTCCTGAGCCCATGTGGTGATATCGCTTATAGATGAATGACGATTCTTGATGCAGTGCCGCCTGAGGGATCGGAGATCACTGTTGTTCAGCTTAGGCTTGCGCCCTTGTCCTTTACGCACTGAAATTCCTCCAGATTCCTTGAATCTTTTAATTATGTTATGCACTGTTGAAGGTGAAATATCCAAATCTCTTCCTATCTTTCTTTGAGGAACATTGTTTTTAAACATTTCAATAATTTTATCACGTATTTGTTGGCAAACTGGCGATCCTCGGCCCATCTTTGCTCCTAAAGGACTAGACCTTTCTTGGATGCTGCTTTTGTACCAAATCATAATTACAATCACCTGTTGACATCAACTGTTTCAAAACACATCATTATTTAACCAATTTACCTCATTACTAGCCCTAAATTGCTCCTGTCCCAACTTTTTTTGGAATGTGTTGCAGGTCTGAATGACAGGAAAGGATGTATATTTACAAATGACGAAGTTGACCAGACAAAACATGAAATATTTTGTGTTCATATTGTCTGCAATGAAATACAAGTCAAAGTAAATTTAGAAATCACTACTTTCTTTTTTTATTTGCGTTTTCCATACTGTCCCAACTATTTCTGATTTGGGGTTGTACATTTTTAAGTGTGGCTTAAGTGTCCTTATACTTTCTGGTGATGACAGAAACCACTATTTCATGTAATAACCTCTTAATCAGGCTCTTCAACTTTCCTGCACAGGGTGACTGTAATATATGTCAGCACTTCAAAATCTATTTGGTTTGTAAAAAAGTGTGCATTAAACCATAGCACAAGTACAAACAACATGCTCATCTTACACTGCATTTCTAATTAACCAAGCAGAGGCCAATGCATTTTTACAGATGCTGTGGAGAGTGTCAGCGACCGAATTCAATCAAAGGCACTATAAGCGAATCCTAATGACCGCATGAGCTGGTAAGATCAGCTCAGTGTGACGCCGTCGTCTCCATAACTCATCTAATTGATCAACCTGCATGTCCGCTTCATCCCACTCCACATTATCATATTTCTGCAGTGTTGGCATCAGCTTTATTACATGTTGCCCCTCCCTGATCTCACCCAAATCCTCCTTGAAAACTCCCAATAACACGCTATACAAATGATCTCGAGCTGTAACTGAATGGGAGGTTTTTCTTTATGTACGGACTAAATGGATTGTTGATCAGGAATGTGTTCATGAGCTTGTTTGTGTTTGCTGTTGTAACCCAAGCACCAAGACGATGTGAGTCTGTGGCTCATGTCCAAATAGTCTGTTCCAAGATTTGGCTCTCAGTGTAATTTGAAGAGGTTAGAATGGGAAGGAGTGCAGCCATTAGAAATTAAATCTCGCTAGTAAGAGGCTTATCATCAGGATGAGAGAAAAATGTGTCCATTTTTGCCTCGCTATCATTGATTAAGATGGTATCAAATGTGTTACTTAGCACATAAATCATTGCCTGATGGGTTATTATTCTTTTTAGCTCAGAATAAGCCAATTAAACGATGCTTTTTAAGTGAACAATCGGATCAAAGTAAGGTTTATTTCCAACGTCAGAAGCACAGTTCCAGTAGTGCGTCCTCAAACCATGTGGCTTGTTGAGGAGAGTGGCTTTTTTTCTCAATTTTCATTTGGAGGATCATAAAACTGGCAAAATAAATACATAAATAAATAGCTGGGAGCACCTTAGTAAACATATAGCAACACTACTCTTGCACAAGTAAGCACCAATCACATTCTCTTCAAAAATTGCACACATAAGTGTTTAAATCTAAAATCAATGAAGTCAATAAATGTATTTTTTACTTTGTTATTGTATTAAGTACTTTTTCAAGTATCTTTATTTTGGGATACTTTTTCTTCACTACATTCCAAAGTATAATACTGTACTTTTTACTCCACTACATAACATATAATTTCTCGTTATTTCAAACTAAAGAAATCGACACCTGCTCTGAGATGTGATAGTGATGTAGAATTCTCAAACAAGATGATTATATTCAATGAACCTGTTGAATTGGTTCACAAATCATGAACCAATTCTAATCGAATAATGCATATGCAAATTGGACTGATCCAATTTGTGAACTGAATCAGCTGAAAAAGCATGCTGCCCATTGTATGAAATGCTTGAATGTGGACTATATTGTTATATAAATAACGTTAAAATAACGCAAAATAATGCCCATGCATCTTCCCCACTGCTGTAGCAGTTTCAAAATAATACGACTAGAATGTTTGCAATTAGTATTAACTTAAAATTAGTGTTAACTTACAGTGCTAACACATTTTGCCCAATGTGACGTCTATTTTTATATTGTACAGTATGATTATACTATTTGTCAACACACATTTACACACATTTTGTTGTTATTCATTTTTAAATACAATATGGTATATTTTGTTATTTTCACTTGTTTGTATTGAATTTGAATTATCAGTAACTTAAACTGATATATTAGTAATGTTTTGTATCAGTATCATTGAAAATGATTGCATGTGCTTTTACTGTATTTCTGTACTTATTATCAGGAACTGATTTGTGTACTTCGTCAACCACTGATAATAATTAAATTCAATATAACTAAAGTTGTGTAAATGAAATCTCAAGGTTTTGAAAATGTGTACAATGGCCATTTCTTTCACACCAATATACATGTTTTTCTTTTCTTTTCTGTTTTTTGCTTAAAAAAGGAAAAGCTCCTTTAATTAACCAGTGCTCTGTCGCTTGCACCTGATTAATGTGGCTTTCCAATCGAGTGAACTTTTGTTCTTGTTTTCAGCCGTTATCGCACGACTCCACCAGCACTCCATCAATCTTTAATCTCTCAGGACAGTGCAGCAGCAACACAATCTTTAGACAGATTTGCTGTGAAAAAACAAGATAAGCCATCAAAGAGGAGATGGCAGAACTTCCTGCCCTGAACTGAAACAAAAAGGCACAACGGACGGAGAAACAACGATAAAGCAAAGTTTGTGTTTCGTGACATTTTTCGGCCCCATTAGCCAGCCTGTGTAAAACAGACTGTTTCCAAGATAAGAGCCTCAGCGCTTCAAAACAACATACCTGCGGTCAAACCACAGGAGCATGATGGGAGCTGTGTCACCACACACACACAAAAGCTCTGCGTAAATGAAAGATACGGGTCCCCGCACGCTGGGCAGTAAATGTTACCGTCTGAAAGAGTGGAGTCTAGGGATGGTCACAAACGGCTGACTAATTGATAAGCGAGGTCGATGAACTGAGATTTGTTCTGTTTTGGTGGCGATGCTTTAATTAGCATGCTGACAGTGTTCTGGTTTAAGCCGATGGGGGGCTTCAGTCTGCACTTTTGATCTCAGCCCTCCAAAAACTCTGCAATGGACTGAGCTACTGTATCAATTCCCTTAAAAACAGGTGATTATTTGATCACGATGCAGTAGGTGATCTTTCTCCGGGTTGTGCTTCATTTCACTAATCTGAATTCTCACCACTCCAGAGAATCCACAAAATAAAATGCAACCAGATATGAAATAGGTGTGGGCAATATACGGGTAGACACATTTAACCGGTAGAGATTTAGGACTATCGTCTCTATCGCGGTTACACATTCACTTGACGTTGCTGTGCTATGTGGTCATGAATAGTAATCGTTTAATTAAACAACAAAAGAGAAACAAATCACTACCCTTGACTAAATCACTTTGGTAACTTTAATAAGAATAAATATTTAATTTACACAGTGAAGAATATGTAGTGTTTTAATATATTTGTTCTACCGTAGTCTTTTTGTCCTATTGCTTGTAATTAGTTCCTTATTCTTATTTAATTGCAGACTGTTTACTTGTCTTCAGCGAGCTTGAGTTTTGTTTTTGTTTTTAATTTAGGCTAGCATTAGATTTTTTGCGATAATGACACTGGTGACAAGAATTATGAAATTTCTATGGTATCAAAAATTTTGATATCATAAAGACCTTATTTAAAGCAAAAATAACTATATAGAGATATAGATGGTTAGATCTAACATCGTATAGATCGAACATTTTGAGACCCCTGTGTTTCAGACCGAATGCCTTTCTGTGCGAAGTTTGTATGTTCTCCCTGTGTCAGTGTGGGTTTACTCTGGGTACTCCGGTTTCCTCCCACAGCCCAAAGACATGCAGGTTAGAAGAATTGAAGAATCTAAATTGTCCCCCCGACTTGTGTGTATAACAGACTTGTGTATGGATTAACTGGTTCTCACCATGAATATAGCTACAGATGCTGGAATGGCATTAAGAAGAAAACAAACAAACAAACAAACCCCTGTGTTTCATCCTTTTCCCATTTTTTATATGTACACCACTGTTCAAAAGTTTGAGGTCAGTAAGAATTTTTTGTTTTGTTTTAAAAAAAAAATTATGTTCTTATGTTCACAAATGCTGCATTTAATTTGATCAAAAACACATTAAGAAAAATTACAATTTAAAATAACGGTTTTCTATTGTAATATATTTTAAAATGTAATTTATTTCTGTGATGCAAAACTGAATTTTCAGCATCAATACTCCAGTATTCAGTGTCACATGAAAACAGAGGTGCTAATTATCGGGCCAAAAACCTCTGCATATAATGACCTAGAACACAGTCTAACACTCCGTCAAACCACATTTTTCCATCTCAAAAATATATCCAAATTACGACCAATGTCAAATGCAGAAATGTTAATTCATGCGTTCATGACCTCAAGGTTAGATTATTGTAATGCTTTATTGGGTGGTTGCTCTGCGTGCTTAATAAACAAACTACAGATGGTCCAAAATGCAGCAGCTAGAGTTCTTACTAGAAGGAAGTATGACCATATTAGCCCGGTTCTGTCAACACTGCACTGGCTCCCTACTAAACATCCTATAGATTTTAAAATCTTGCTAATTACTTATAAAGCCCTGAATGGTTTAGCCCCTCAGTACTTGAGCGAGCTCTTATCGCATTATAGTCCTTCACGTCCGCTGCATTCTCAAAACTCTGGCCATTTGATAATACCTAGAATATCAAAATCAACTGCGGACAGCAGATCCTTTTCCTATTTACATTTAGTCATTTGGCAGACGCTTTTATCCAAAGCGACTTACAATTGGGGAATACATAAAGCGATTCATCTTGAAGAGGCAATCAGACAGAGGAAGTGCTCGTAACACCAAGTCTCAGTCATTGTTCAACTAAGTAAAAGCTAGCAAGGGAAGGAGAGAAAGATAGTCAAATAATTTTTTTTTATTAAGGATTAAGTCAAGTAGTGCCGAAAGAGATTAGTTTTCAGTTGTTGCTTGAAGATTGACAAGGATCCAACATTCCGGATAGGGGTGGGAAGATTATTCCACCATCCAGGAATGGTGAACGAAAATGTTCTGGAGAGTGATTTTGAGCCTCTCTGTGATGGTACCACAAGGCGTCGCTCACTAGCAGATCTCAGACTTCTGGAGGGGATGTAGATTCATAATAGTGAGTGGAAGTAGGATGGTGATGAGCCTGTGGTCGTTCTGTATGCAAGCATCAGTGTCTTGAACTTGATGCGAGCTGCAACTGGTAGCCAGTGCAAGGAGATGAAGAGAGGTGTAACATGGGCTCTTTTGGGCTCGTTGAAGACCAGTCGTGCCGCTGCATTCTGAATCATTTGTAGAGGTTCAATTGCATTGCAGTAGTCCAGCCTAGAAACAACAAGGGCCTGGACAAGAAGTTGTGCAGCATGCTCTGTCAGAAAGGGCCTAATCTTTCTGATGTTGTGTAGTGCAAACCTGCAAGATCGAGCAGTCTTTGCAATGTGCTCTTTGAAGGTCAGCTGGTCATCAAAGATTACACCAAGATTTCTGACCGAAGTTGATGGGGTAATTATTGATGTGCCTAATTGAATCGAGAAGTCATGCTGTAGAGTCGGAGTGGCAGGGAGGACAAGAAGCTCAGTCTTTGCCATGTTGAGCTGTAGGTGATGTTCTTTCATCCATGCCGAGATGTCCGCCAGGCAGCCTGAGATCCGTGCAGCTACCGTTGGATCATCAGGTTGAAAAGAGAGATAGAGCTGCGTGTCATCGGCGTAGCAATGATAGGAGAAGCCATGTGCCTGTATGATGGGACCAGTGATGTAGTGTATGTGGAGAAGAGGAGGGGTCCAAGAACTGAACCATGAGGAACTCCAGTGACCAGTTGATGTGTTTTGGATACCTCCCCTCCCCAGGCCACCCTGAAAGACCTGCCGGTGAGATAGGATTCAAACCAGCGAAGTGGAATCCCAGTGATGCCCAGCGATGAGAGGGTGGACAGGAGGATCTGATGATTGACAGTGTCAAAAGCAGCAAACTATCTAGTGCCCAAACTCTGGAACAATCTACCTAACATTGTTTGGGAGGCAGACACACTCTGTCAGTTTAAATCTAGAATAAATACCCATCTCTTTAACCTGGCTTACACATAACACACTAACACATTTCTATTATTCAAAGCTGTTAAAGGATAATTAGGCTGCATTAATTAGGTCAACCGGAACCGGGAACACTTCCCATAACACCCGATGTACTTGTTACATCATAAGAAGAATGGCATCTACGCTAATATTAGTCTGTTTCTTTCTTATTCCGAGGTCACCGTAGCCGCCAGATCCAGTCCGTATCCAGACCAGATGGTGGATCAGCACCTAGAGACGACCTCTACAGCCCTGAACGTCAGCGGAGATCAGGACAACTAGATGAGCTCCAGAGACAAATCCCCAGTGAAGACCATGTCACCTAGATGGCCATCGGCACAAGACCATGGGAACCAGAGGAGTCCTCTGCACAATCTGACTTTGCTGCAGCCTGGAATTAAACCACACCATGTTAGTTTCATCTGGCCAGAGGAGAACTGGCCCCCCGACTGACCCTGGTTTCTCCAGGTTTTTTTTCTCCATTTCTATCACCGATGGAGTTCCTTGTCGCTGTCGCCTCTGCCTTGCTTAGTTGGGGACATTTCATTTCCAGCGATATCGTAAACTTGATTGCACAGATACTTTTGCATTACTACACACTATTTACCTATTTAATACTGTAAAGCTGCTTTCACCCAATCTGTATTGTTAAAAGCGCTATATAAATAAAGGTGACTTGACTCAAGAAACATTTCTTATCATTGTCTCAAAAATAGTTGTACGTCTTAATATTTTTTTGTGGAAAGTGTGATACATTTTTGTTAATGATCTTTGGATGTCAGCGCCAATAGCCTTGTGGCAGGGATGGATTATGACGCAGCGGTGCCCTGGGCACGGACTGATTAAAGGCTCCCCTCAGTTGAAAGCCAAAATAGCATTTACATTAGCCTATCAAAGAACATTATCATTGACTTTAGTCAAGCCAGAATTCAAGCACTCTCAAAAACTCCCATTAATAACTGAAGTTGCTTACATTGTGAAATGAATATCTTGCTTACAGTGTACGCACATCTGTACTTTGTTGTTTCTGATGAGAGAAATCGGCAGAGAGCAGAATTCATTCAGGGAGCGCTCACACTGAATAAAACAGCTGTTTCAGCGATGACTCATCTGAATGCCTCTTACTGGCCATTGTACTCATAAGCCCAACAGAATCATGTGTGATTGGTTATAATGCGCAGTGCTGTAGCTAAAAACGCTTCTGTCTCTGGCTCCGTGCCAGCCAGCGAAGTTGAGCGATCGCAGATTTTAATTTAGCCACTGATGATGTGCCGCACAGATAGAATCACACTGGTGTGATCGTTTATCAAATATAAAAAATATTATTTGTTTAATTTCTGTCTTTTGGAAGCGGCATTCAAAATCCACTTGCCTCAAAAATCTGAGGGGGCACGGTTGAAATCGCATTCCGGGAGTATTAAGGCTGGGCGGACCAGGCTGCCCATCCCCCACTCCCCCTCCCACTCCCCACCCCTCTCTCCCACTTTGCTTCTTGTCAGCTCTGATCTGTCCTATCATAATAAAGGCAAAAACACCAACAGTAAATCTTAAGAAAAAAAAAGATTCTTGGATGAATATAAATTAATATTAATATCTTTTGTAACATCATAATAGTTTGCTGTCGATTTTAATGAATCCATGCCGAATACTGAAATATAAAAACAATCTGACATTATACTTTTGAACAGAAGTGCAAATATGATAAGAAATGCGTCTGATTAGGGTCAGGTGAACCAGAAAAAAATCTCAGTTATACAGGTCCTGCTTAATACAATTAGTTGTTCAAATTTGAAATACATAGTTTCGCAAACATCTAATGGGGAGCAACATGTAAATAGTATAGAATCAATAGAGTTTTTAATTCCAAATCATAGTCTTCTCGCAACTAGTTAACTTAAATGAATTGGTTCAAGTTCTCCACATTAGATTACACACAGAGAATACTTTATTACATTGAGGCAACCTTAGGGTTTACAGTGCACTCCAAGTGCACCGACTGCAATAATCTACAAACCCATTACACATAAACACAGACAACTGAGCATCTGGTGAGAGAGAAAGAGAGTCAGAAAGAGTGAAACAACGAGTGAAACTGAGGGTTGCAGAAGTGGCAATCTCAGAAACGGCTCTCTCACTACAGAGATTCACACAATCTGCCACAGAGAGAAAAAACACACGCGTAGACACAGAGAGAGTGCTGCGCTGCACTCCACTCCACACACACGGGTAAAAACACTCTCTCACAGACAACCCCCCCCCCCCCCCCCCCCCGCTACCACAACCACAACCACAACTGTGGGACGAGAGAGGAAAATTAATGGCCTCCCAAGATAGGAACAAAACAAAAACATTTTAAAGGGATAGCTCACCCAAAAATCACCCTCATGTTGTTCCAAACCTGTATGACAGTATTCCTGTTTACAATGACTTTTTATTCTTTTTACATCACAATGGATGCGAAATGAAGCCTTCAAGTTTCAAAATTGACATAGTGTCTTACAAGTGTTTTTTTTATGACTTATATGCCAAGTCTACTGAAGTCATGACAGCTTTGTTTGAGGAACACACCGAACGTGCACCTACAATCTGTTTAGTGATATAAAATTGAATTTGTGAACTGTGCTAGTCTAATTTATGAATTAATCATTCAGATCGGTTTTGTGAACGGCTTATATGTTGGTCTGTTACTCACAAAAAAGTATCGTATGACTACAACAAACTAGGAACAGTATTATGAAGCTTTTGCCTTTTTTGAAAAGCCTCAGTCATTATTTATTTCAATTAAAAGAAAAAGAGCGACCAGAACATTCTTCACAATTTCTCTTTTTGTGTTTCACAGAAAAATGAAAATCATACAAGTTCATAACAATATGATGTCAATGTCAATTATTGGGTGAAATATGATGAGTGGTTCTCAACTGGTATGCCTTTTCTGATGGGGTTGCAAACAGAAGTGAAAATGCAATGTTAAATGCAAATAACAACATAATTGTGCATAGTTTGTGTAGAAAAATAAACAAACTTATCAACTTTTAAGAGGGAGGAGAAAGCACTTCCCAAATCTTTTTACTATTGACATCAAAGTCTGTGTGACTAATCAAACTCTACGGTATTTCAGCACACATTCATCTCTAACTTTGTAGAAGCCAGCCAAATTTAACAGATGCCAATATGAGCAGCTTACACAACATGCCCTCATCCTGAAAACCATGGACAAATCTAAGCAAGGTAAAATAAAAGCTTTAAACACCACAGAAATTCAGTTTTGGGCTCAACTGTTGAGTCCCAACTTGATGTCCAATGCAAAGTCCTGAAGCAAAACCAGTTGAGAACCACCTGAGGTCTAATGCAAGACAGAAAAGTACAGAAGAGTAGGTGGATAAAGAACAGAGTCTCACCAGTCCGGTGGCAAAAAACACGGCGAGCAGAGCTAGACATGCTCCCATGACGATGAGCAACAGGAACACGATGAGCGGATGCTGCTGGCTCATACGGTAGTAGGACTCGTATACCCAGTCTGGAGACTTCAGCCCCCGGACGACGACACCATGTCCTCCGGACCCTCCAGCAGGTACACCGTCTGTTGGAACATGAGGTCCAGCTGGACCCCGGAGCCTTCGTCTTCTTCCTCCTGTTGCTGCCGTTCCGGCTCTTCCTCCTCCGTGAGAGTGCTCAGCTGCGGCGGGTGGGACAGACGTGTCCCGCGCCAGGGCAGGAGAGAGAGTGCTGCCGCACGCAGCATTCTCCAGCCAACATGATGAACTGAGCAGCGGAGAGCAACTGAGACACGCACGAGAGAGCGTGTGAGAGGAGGCGGGGAGAGAGAGAGAGAGAGAGAGAGAGAGAGAGAGAGAGAGTGTTTGTTTGACAGAGCGTGAGCTCTTAGTACTACTGACTTCGTTGAGTCTGTATCAGAGAGAGGAAAAGAAAATCTTCAAAAGAATGTGAAGGGAAGAGAAGAGGAAAAGGGAGGAGAGAGGAAAGGGAGCGGTGGGCTTGACAGAGATCCAGCAGGCACAGTATAATATCTGCTATGCAGCGCGTGGCAGGTTCAATGACTTGAGTTAATCAGAGATGACTGATTCGACACCCAGAGGAAAATGTGTCGCTCAGATGTTGCTCTTTCATAGCTCAGGGAGACTTTCGCAGGTTATGCTTTACTGAAGTATCAACTCTGATTCTTCAGATATTTCTTGGGTGGAATTCCTTGAGTGGAAAAAATAAATTAAATAAATAAATGAAAAGAAATAATGTTACTATAAACAAATCTACATCTAAACATTATAAATTATATATAATATAATAATGTGAAATTCCTTAGATAGTTAATTACATAAATATATATATATAAAGTTTCTTAGGTGGAAACAGACATAATATAATAATAACATAATTAAAATAATATCCCTTGTGTAGTATATAGTAAATAAGTAATTCTATATAATAATCTTCATACTTACATATATATATATATATATATATATATATATATATATATGTATATATATATATATATGTATATATATACACATGATGATATTAGCTGGAAAATAAAAAAAATAAACCATACATCATAATATAAATCACATTTAAATATAAATGATAACAAAAAATAATAGCTAGTATAGGTAAGATAATTTGGTCTTGGAAGAATTTGATTAAAAATGTTTTAGTTTGATTAAAAATGTTAACTTCTGATTTCAGACTTTTGAGAACCTTGGCACAGTTCAAAACATTGACAAATCTAGTATGAAACTCTAGGAGACAAATATGAGATTTAAGAAAGACAGTTTCTGCCTCAGAGTAAAATAATAATAATAAAATAAAAGGTTAATTATGATTTGTTTCTTAACATTGAGACTTTACACTGTAAAAAAAATAAGTTGGGCAAAATTAAAATTTTAAGGCAACCAGCTTCAGCAGATTTTTGAGTTTTCTCAACTTCTAGTTTTAAGTTTATACAACAAAAAGTTGCAAAATTTCCTAAAAAATAAGTTGAGAAAACTCAAAAATCTGCTTTAGCTGGTTGACTTAATTTTAAGGTAGCCCAACTTTTTTTTTTTTTTTTTACAGTGTAGATAGTTTTGTATCTCACAATTTTGACTTTATTTAGCCTACAAAACAACTATATTTATTTAACTTTTTCCACACAATTATTTTTTTATATGTTGGCTTCCAATTAGATCTATTTCTCAGAAATAAAATCTCAGAAGCAGCAGCCGTACACTAAAGTCTCCATTTGCTCGATATAATCTCATCTGCATCTGCAGTCTAGGAGAAACAATAGGGGTATTAAAGAGATCTCCTTAATTTTCCTTTCTTATGGGGAGAGACTTACAATAATGACAGCATTAATGAATGAAAAACCAAAGACAACAGACTGGTTGAAGAAGAAAGGAGAGGAAACAGGAAACATGATAAAACATTTCCTTGTAGCTCCAAGATCCTTGTTGGTCCTGGAATAACATTCCGGTCAAGGTTTAGCTTTAAAGTGAAGCTGTGTTTGCAACCCAACCAATACTTTGCTTCTGATTTTCGAGGCAGCTAATGCTTAGGAATAACGGATAGCGTTAGGACTCGAAAGAAGATGCAGGAACATGTCGTACTTGTTAAAATCACTGTCACCAGCTGTTGCTCTTTTACCTGCGAGTCTCTCAGAAGACTCTCTTTATGTACTAAGTAATCCTGTTGTATTCCAGAAGGTCTTGTGAAGCTGCGAGGGGTGACTGTGATTACACTCTCCAGAGGTAATTAGACAATAAATTGCCTGCTTCAGTTGAGTCAGCAGCCGCGCCGGTCAAGAGCTCTGTGAAGAGAGCAACTCCCAGATCTTCTCATCGTCTCAAGCCGATGCTGCCCTTGCAAAAGAAAGACACAGATTGTTCAAATAACATGAACATGATTGAAACGTCTTTCACCTCATTAATAACAAAGCAGTCATTATAGCTGCCCACCAGCACTATTACGAGAGACACCTGAGGTGAGCGTGCACTTGTGGGTGAAATCATGGCAATCAGTGATTAAACATTTAACTGAAGACAGCTGAAGTGAATAATTCAGAACTGAATTATTGAATCAAATAATACAGGACTATATTCCATATGCTCATTTTCCCCCTTGAAATGAAATAAAAAAAATAGAGGGATATAAGGGTAATAGATCAAAGAGAAATCAGATCTGGTCTTGAGACCCTGAAGCGATGACCTGTAGAAATGACAATGTGCCCTCACCAATTCAAGAAAAGTTGGATGACAGAACCCACTAAACCTACAGGAATTAAAACAAATGCAAATTTGACTCTACGCATGACAGGTAATCATATCTATAATAGGCTATTTAAATTCATGTCATTCATATTAGACTGTTGTGGCATAGCGGATAAAGCTCATTGAAGATAACCCCGAAAATTTATGCAAAATTTGAACCTTGTACCTTTCTTCAGAGTGTTTTTCCTTTTGAAATGTGTACTGAAATTCACTTAGGATACATATTACCATTCAAAAGCTGATGTTGTGATTTTTAAAGAAGTCTCTTATGCTCACTGTTACAGAGCCAAAGAGACGTGAGGCATGCGGGTCCATATGCAAAGCTTTATTTACAAAGGCGAGGTTAAGAAACAGGCAAGGGTCAGATAACACAGGTACATCACAGACAAGGCAAAGAATATTCCTAGGGCTAGCGTGGCGTGGGTACAATATCCAGAGGGCTTGACATGAGGGGTAATCCATAAACATGAGCAATAGTCCAGGCGAGGTGTAAACAGAGTTCGAAACAGCAGGCAAATGGTTAATCCAAGATACACGGCAGAAGATCAGGAAACAGACAACAAGGCAACACGAAATGACTAAACTTATGCTGCCTTCACATACTATCGGAATTATCGTAAATACGAGTTTCCTAATCGGAAATTGGACGTGAACGGCCTCTCAAGTCGTATTTACTACTGGGAAATTCGGAAATAATTTTGATACCAGAGTTTCCGAGTTGGGCGGGTCATAAACTTTAAGCATGGTGGCGGGACAACCATTGCTGTTGTCAATGCTGTTCTCACAACAACTACATCCCTTTGTCTTGTCGCTAAAGTAGAGATGTGAACGATTATTCGAAGCATATTGTTTGTTTTATAAGCAGTGAAATTAACATGTATTTGACCGAAATTCCAGAATTGTCAGCAAACTGCATGTATAGCGCGGTGAATGTTTATGATTGTCAACCAATGGGATGCTACATTTTATTCTTTCCGACATTAAAGCACTTGAATACGACAAGCTTGTAATCACGACTTCATAAGTGGGAAATAGGAAATTTCCAATAGCACGTGAAGGCAGCATTAGACTAGAACTGGAACTAGAAACTTGGAATGGCTTCGTAATGTAGCTATCGCTAGAAGAG
Organism: Aspiorhynchus laticeps; assembly: GCA_023376895.1. NCBI lineage: Eukaryota > Metazoa > Chordata > Actinopteri > Cypriniformes > Cyprinidae > Aspiorhynchus > Aspiorhynchus laticeps. The sequence continues at coordinate 22,284,023 of CM041817.1, read as the reverse complement.
TGATAAATGCTAAACAATACTCGGTAGTGATGGGTGCTTTCGAATCACTGCTTTGAGAAGCTCTGAAACTTTTGTGAATCAATTGTTTCGAAACAGTGGTTCGGAGCGCGTATCAAACTGCCAAAGTCCCGTGATTTCAGTAAACGAGGCTTCATTATGTCATAACTGTTTCGAAACGATTTGAAATTTCAATGGTTCGCCGCTAGGGTGGCGAACTCTGTAAACCAATGAATCTTGCCAGTTCATTGAGATCGCCCCCCAGCAGCGAAACATTGAACCAGCATCTATGCTTTTTACCTGATCTCAGATCGGTTTAATCAGTTTTAGATTTTTTTTAACGAAACATATGTAAATAAAAGGATGAGAAGTAGTTAATGGTATCTTACTGGCCTCTATATGCAAGCTGCCCATGAAACAAACAAAGCAAGTCCTGAAAATTTATATAAAATATTTAAAAAAAAAACACATATTATACAGACACTTCATTTTTAATGATATTTTATTAAAACATTTGCAATGAGTTTTTGTTGCATTTACACACTTTTGACCAGCAGGCGTCACTAGCATGTGGTGTTTCGAGCACTTCGAATTTTGCGAAGCAATTGGTTCAAAGCTTCAAAAAGGTTAGTTTCTCCCATCACTAATACTCGGCGATCTGAAAGAGGAAGTCCAAGGCTTATAAAGCGTGTCTGATTGGATTCAGCTGTGTATGTGTAATCAGTGCATTCAGCTGTGTGTGTGTGTGTGTGTAATCAGTGCAATGGATGATGGGAACTGTAGTCCGGAGTGACATGTAACAATCTGTGTGGTGTGAGAGTCAATATGATGGAGAGGCAACCTCTTGTGGCAGTCGGACAGAAGGCAACGAACCGGATTCGTGACACTCACCAAGCCTCCATTTATTTGAATAAAAATACAGCAAAAAAGTAATATTATGAAATATTATTACAATTTAAAATAACTGCTTTCTATTTGAATATATTTTACATTTACATTTACATTTATGCATTTAGCAGACGCTTTTATCCAAAGCGACTTACATTGCATTCAAGTTACAGTTTTACAATTGATCAGCTCTTGCTTTCCCTGGGAAATTTAAAATGTAATGTTTTTCAGCATCATTAATCCAAGTCTTCAGTGTCACATGAAGTCATTCTAATATGCTGATTTGCTGCTCAAGAAACATGAGTATTCTGAGTATTATCAATGTTGAAAACAGTTGTGCTGCTTAATATTTTTGTGGAAATCGTAAAAAATAAATATTGGAGAAGTTCAAAAGAACAGCATTTATTTGAAATATAAATACTTTGTAACAGATCTTTACTGTCACTTTAGAAGCATCACTACTGAGCAAAAGTATTAATTTCTTCAAAATAAATAAATGAAATATACAAAAAATCTTACTGACCTCAAACTATTGAATGGTAGTGTATACTAACATGCTCATCCTTGCTTCTTGTCTTATTTGCTTGCACTGTCCTCCAAAACAGATGAAATACTGAGACAATCTAAGTTACGCCTTTTTTTTTTGCTTCACCACCTTGAAACCCCATATGGAGTCCAAGTCTGAGGCTTTTGTTCAGATGAAACGCATGCGAAGCACCGCAGTTGAAAATAGGCACAAAAGACCCTCGTTAGACAGCCTCCATTAAAGCGGTCCCGGCCTAATGGCTGTGCGAGACTGTGGCACTCTGCTGAATTTTGACTCTGCTGAGTCTGTCCAGTGAAATGGGCTGATGATCTTATTAGATGTGCACATCTGAAGAGCTCCACAGCCACACAAATGCATGTATACATACGCTTGCTGAATTTAATGGACAAAGCCAACCAGTGCAACCTGAAGCATGACCTTCATTTGCTGGTGCAAACCTCATCTTATTCGAGTGCATGAGGCATCATCAGTAATTCCTAGCCTCCAGTAATGGAGGTGGCATCTCTACATTGCTTGAAGCTCACTGTTGCCATGTTGTGTGGTATTAACATCAATAGACTTCGATTGGAGAGCTTACAAGCCAAATTGTTGTCCTACTGAGCATTGACAAGTCTGGATCCCGACTATCTGGAGTACAACACCTGCATCTCAAAGATCCCATTAAATCAATGAATATTGTGTCTTTTAGTGTATGCTACCATTCAAAAATTTGTAGAATGTTTTAATGTTTTTAAAACTTTGTTTTATTCAAATTTAAATTTTTTCTATTAAAATTTAAAAAAAAATGTTTTATCAATGTTGAAAACAATTCTGGAAACTGGTACATTTTTCAGGATTCTCTGATGAATAGAAAGTTTAAAAGAATGACATTTATTTAAATAGAAATCTTTTGTAACATCATAAAATTATCTTTAAAAAACTTAAAACGTTGAGGAAAATTTTAAAGATTTAGCAAACTTACTGCTTCAACAGGAAATATATCAACACAGGAAAGAAAACAGCACTTGCCAGAAGATTTCATGCATTTTTTTTCCTCCTGTGGTTCCAAACACTGATGACTTTCTTTATTCTGTGGAACAAAATAAAATTATATTTTAAGAACCTCCACACAGATTTTATCCATACAAACTCTATAGAAATAAAGAAAAAAAATAACACACAAACAAACTACATTTTAAGCTTGTGTAAGGAACAGACTAAAATTTACCCTGCACTGAACCATTAACTTGAGAATACCTGCATATTTGAGCTGAAATCAGATTTATGAATGAATAAGTCTGATTCATTGTTTAGTATGATGTGTAAACAACTGGTTAATTTAAAAGAACAGGTCAAAAGAACAATTAATTCACTGATCTGCTTCACAAGTTCAATTCACTGACTCCAGTCACACCTGCTTCTGAGTAAACAGCTACATGTCATGGAAGATTATCAGTAAATAATGACTTAAATTGATAAATAATTATATTTTCCCACTTACATAATGTTATTGTATCTTTTCAGAATACTTCAAATACTGAGAATAAGTGATATGGACTACACTGAGAAAAAAAAAGAGTTTGATTTACTTTGAAACTATTTTCACTCAGAAATTGTCTTAAGTAATTGAAAGTTTGAAGTTGAAAGACTGAAATCGTATTTATTGTAAAATGTACTCAAACCTTTAATTTTTCATTTACAACTTAGAAAAATACTTTTTTTACAGTGTACGTTTATGGTATTTATGGTTTATGTAGAGCTGCATAAACATTCTAAATTTTTCTAAATATTCTAAATATAAATATTCAAAAATCTTCCTTTTGTGTTCCACAGAAAAAAATAACATACACGGTTGTTAGGACATGGGGATGAGTAAATGATGACAGAATGTTCCTTTTTGGGTGAACTTCTACTTGAAAGCAGCAGCAGGGGATTTAAATCATTAAGGGAGGCACAGCACCATCTCTGGCGAGGTCTGAAAGTCTAACTTCTCATGTTCTTTAATACTTCAGTCCCTGCTCGAGTCTTCCATCTCAGTAATAATCTGTCTGAAGAGCCTCTTATCTGCAACGACAGACTGCAGGCATCTCAAGATGCTCAAACCAGAATCTGCCTGTAATCTCACATACCAATTCATTACTGGTTATTACTAGTCACCTCACGAAGCATCCTCTCGATATGGACAGAAAGCCCTCATGAAAGCGAAAAGGTCAATGAAGCCAATCTTTCAGGATCCATACAAATGTCAACCACAGGTCAAGAGGCCAATTCCGCAGCCAGCTAAAAAGTTCAAGCCATTGTTAAGCCGACCAGTGTTGAAGCTGAGAGCGGCTGGAAACGATCGCACCATTTGATTGGTGGATTTAGGACATTTTGAAGACGTAAAAGAGGTAGGTGTCTCCAACAAAGAGCCAAAAATAGACCTTGAACAGGCCAACAAGACAACATGCAGAGGGAGGATGCAGAATGGAGTTAATGGGCCGGACAGCTGGAATTTTAACTGCTAAGCATTTTGTCTGCATATAATTTTGTTTGGTATACACACCTTTGGTAATTTGGACATTTCCCAGTGTGTTTATTTATTTTCTTCCTGTAACTGTGAAGTGATGCATAACATCTGCTGGGTGGGGATGACAGAATGAGAGCAGGGAACAAAGAAACGTCTCTCAGTATGTGTGTGATAATATATTAGCCTTCTCGTATATGTGCATATTCTGTTGCACGCACATTTTAGATGTCCTTACACAGTGAGGCTCTCTCAAGTCGGTAACATCACAGGTTATTTCTCACGGGCCTGTAATGCTCATTAAAGCTCTACATGCACTACTGCACTAACTAATTTAAAATCTGACAAGCCTTAAACTTTTGTACCTTCCTTTAAAATAGGCCCATATGCACGGACGAGCACATCTGTTTGAAAATTTGGCTAAGAGGAGCAAATTGCATTCCCTCGGTCACTCACTAACCCCTAATACCATTAAGTTTGCTTCAGTTGATGTTTCCTCCTGATTTCACATCATGTTTTGATGTAACATGTTTGTTGTAATTGGGTAATCTGATGCAATTTACAATGAGTTATGCATTTGTGTTTATGTTTCGAAATGAACTACCTACTCCAAAACAATGTGGAAGGAAAACAATGTCGTTTTTAATTTCTCTTAGAAGATAACAGGATTCCTGACCGTGACTGGTCGCTAATGAGACTATTGTAAAAATTTGCATTTCAAATCTGGCTGCCATTGGCAAAGCTTATGTGGTTTTACCAAACATCAACTGCCAAGGTGGACTTAAGGGTCCAGAAATGCTCACAGCGGAGCTCACATCATTTAAGGGGTAAAAAGAAGTTAGAAATATCTTTGCAGTGATATACTTTTAGCGAACATCCTTTAAGTCACTTTCCCCCGGTTTCACAGACAAGGCTTAAGCCTAGTCCTAGACTAAAATGTAAATCTGAGCTGTTTCAACAGAACGAAGCTTGCACTGACTGATCTTAAACATGTCTGTGCCTTTGTTTTGTCTCAAGATGCACACCAGCAGGGTTTAAATTGGGCCCTCGGCACATAGACTCCAGGGCTCGACATTAACGCTTCATTAATGCCAGACAAGTAACATGATTAAAACATCAATAACCAAAAATAACTATGTAAACACCAAAACGCAAGTATTATTCTGATTTTATAACATTTAGAGTAAGTGGCGAATAGTGGATATACTGTATATAATGCATCTTGACAGTATAAGGTTGCGCTGCTGAGGAGAAATCAAACGCGCAACACTAAGAAACTCAGGTAAAAAATCAAAATGAAAAGTTGTTTATTTAAAATACAGTTAGTTAGGCAACATCACTCAACGTTTTCATCATTGCGACTGTTTAATAGTTCAATAAACAGTTCAATGAGCAAATACAATAATATTAGGTCACTTACATTTTTGGCTGAACCACAGGCATCTCACAGCAAACATCCGATTCATTGCTGAATGATTCAGTGTTTTGAACGAATCGGTTGAGTCAAAGTTTCATTAGCCCATGCATAAACATCTGATGAATCTGCCGTTTGAACGAATCATTTGAATGAACGACTCAATGAATCACTCATTAAATGCTCACTACTGGCGTTTTAATTTCGTTGAAAAGTATAATTTCCACCATTTCTTGTTTGTATATTAATTTTTTTTTAAAGAATCTCATAATTTAATGTAGTTGTATTTTTCAGTGTATATGATTTAATTTGATAACGTATAGATAATAACAATCACATTATTATAATTGAATTTATAGATCAAATGTACGAATTTGAAATTAAAGTTAATGAGAGTTAAAAAAAAAAAAAGAAAAAAAGGATAAAATATAAAATTGGATCAAATATAAAAACATGCAGATTTATATGTCACAGCTGATAGAAAACCGATGAGAATGTTGCATTAGAATAAATCATATTTGCAAAAAAACAAAAACACACACACATAATACATATATATTTCCATTGTCCTCATTTGTAAGTCGCTTTGGATAAAAGTGTCTGTTAAATTACTAATTATATATATATAAGCTCGATATCATAGAGCCCCCCCCCCCCCCACAACAAATCCCAATTTAACCCCTGCACACCTGTAATGCTTTTTTCTAAGCATGTTCATAGAAATTACTTAAGTGTCCTAATTAAACTATGGCCTAATCCTGGTTTAGTCTAAGCCCTGTCTATGAAACCAGGCTAAAGAGTCACAACCCTGCTTGTGAATTAGCAGCCTGAAACAGACTCGCTCAGTCAGTAAATGGTTACAGAGTTATCGATAGACTCCCCTACTAAACTGTGATTCATTTTCGGTTATGTCTGATTTAAAATAAACCAGGATCCTTTGCTGAGATTTATACTTTAGGCTTCTGAGACTTCAGTCTCTTTACTGACTAGTTGTGTATATTAAAGATACATATTTACAGCAGAGTTTCATTGTAATAAATTAATAACGGTATTCCAATAAATAAAATAATGGTTACTGTTGTATAGCATTTTTAACAAACATACATTTTGTTTAGGATTTTGTAAAACTTATGTCAAAACAGCACAACAAATTCTTACAAAATAGGGAAGAATTAGGCACTAAAATAATCTAATATGATATTTAATATAAAATACTATACTAATATTAATATTTAACATGGGCTATGCCTCAATGTTTATATTTCCAGATAAACTAGACTCTAAGGAAAGTAGTAATCAGACAATCAAATACAATATAATATAAAACATAATATAGACACGAGTTACACATCATGCATATTTATGTTTCTAAATAAACTAGTTTACAAAACAATTTAACATAGGTCTAATCAAATATATAATATTTAACATAGGTTAATTCAATGTTTATGTTTCTAAATAAACTAGACTTTAAAGGGAAGTAGGAGGAAACTTATTATTATATAATATTCACATAAATATACTCAAATATATTTAACATGGGAAATTTAATGTTTATGTTTCTAAATAAACTAGACGTTAAAGTGAAGTAGGAGGAAATGTAATAGATAATATTCACATAAATGAATATGATCAAATTTAATATAATATTTAACATGGGTTATACAACAATGTTTGTTTCTAAATAACTAGATTCTGAAGGAAAGTAGGAGGAAATGTATTCAATGTAACATATTATAATATGTTACATAATATTCAAGTAATAAAATAAAACATTTACCATGGGTTATGTGCTAGTGTTCATATTTCTAAAACTAGACTCTAAAGGAAAGTAGGAGGAAATGCAATATTATATAACAGTCACACAATATAATCAAATATAACACAGATTATGCGTCAATGTTTATGTTTCTAAATAAACTAGACTCCAAAGAAAAGTAGGAGGAAACTTATTACATAATATTCACATAATATATTACACAAACAAACCACCACAAGTGCACCCCTCTGTGTAAAAATCAAGTATGCGTATATAAAGCCAAAGATAAAATATTTGCCTCCATGGTAACAAACTAGAAGTAGGCTAATTCGTATCAGGGAGCAAAAAAAGCAACTTCCCGACATCTCCTGCGAGAACCTCTTTTGTCTTTGGCTTGCAGCGGTGGCGTAACGAGGGAGAATTAATTGGATTCTCTCGAGGCAAGTTTCCTGACTCTTTTCACCCCTTATGTCAGTGATACTGAGTAACAACAGTGACAGCGTATCAGGATGATGGTGGTTTTGTTGAACATGCAATTGGGGTGTCATCAGTTAATTTGGAGCTGCTTTGTGTTTTATCCCCGCAGCCAAAAATACGTTGTAATTATGTCACAGCGAACACGTCTAGACTCGAAAAGACTTATCTTTCCGTACCTGCACCGATAGATAAGAGCCTTCCAATAAATCTTTAAAGATATGGCCTAGTTGCCATATAAGTGTCCTTCTCACCATCGTCTGGTTCACTAAGCGAGGTCCACTGTCAGAGGAGAAAAATTACAAGTGACAGGAGCATATTGAGCCCAGAACTCATTTCACTCCAAAAAAAGGGAACTGCTCTCGTTTCAAAGGAAACAAATGCGGTTACACTTTGTGTGACACTGTTCAAAAATAGACATGATGGCAGAACGATGAGAAAGGACATTTTAATGAAGTTATATAAATTGTTTCCCAGCCACAGGCTTCAGCGTACTCTGAAAAATACAGCTGCTTAACAGTCTGACCGGCGTGAGGAAACCTTCATCTTGAGCTTATGAACATTTGCATAGATATCTCTCAGCACCTTTGTGGTTCAGCTGCTGGTTTCAGATGACACATCTTTTGTCATTGAGAAGTTGTGGTTTTGTGTACTGATGAGGAGAAGAGAATGCCGGTATACTGGAAATCTCGTATTTGCTATGTGTTCCAGAAAACAAGCTGTTTACAGCTTATATGGAGACGTGCCGATTGTTTCATGAAGTACGATGCAAGTTTATTTTTATACAAATTTCTGTGCAGAAAGGAGGCCAAATCTATCTGCATATCCAGCATTATTTCGATTTTTTCCCCCCAAATGTGTCTCTTAAAATAGCAACGCATATTTTATGCCTCAGCTACCTGCGTTTCGCAGGGCTTCATTACTGCTGGAGCTGCTTGGAAGTGTTTTGGAGAAGACTTTGATTCGTCTCTCTTCCCCATCAGCCCGGGTCCAATTGCTCAGTCCTGTGTTTGACTCGATCATCTCACATCATGAGGAAGAAGCGATTTCTATCAACAGTCTTTTTTCTCTTAACCTTTTCCTTCCTCTTTCTTTCTTTCTTTCTTTCTCAATCTCTTGGGTATCTTTTTACACACTAAATGTTGTGGTGTTTACCTAGAAAAGTTAACCATAAAGCCTTATTTTCTGTACAAAAAAAGTAGTGCTGTCAAACGATTAATCGCATCCCAAATAAAAGTTTTTGTTTACAAAATATATGTGTGTACTGTATATATGTATTATGTATATAAAAATACAAACACACAATATACATTTAGAAAATATTTACATGTATATATTTATATTCATATAATGTATATTATATAAAAATATATTTAAAAACATAACATTGTTCTTAAATATATACTGTATGTGTGTGTATTTATATATACATAAGTATACACAGTACACACATTTTGAAATTTACACACTATCAGAATTTCTTTTTGGCCATATAAATATCAGCATGTGCACCAAATTGCATATTTTTGCTCAGTTTGTGCCTCTGAATAAACTGAGGTGTTTTTCCTCGAGTATGAGCACAATATTCCCACTATATCATACTATATGAACCATAATAATCTGATGTACTCAATTTTTTTAATTTGCTTTCTAAAGGTTCAATAAACTCTTCAATTTCAAAATATATTTGACTACTTTTTCATGTGTCAGGCTTTGTAGGGTAGGCTAAAGGAAACAAGATAACCCTGTTTAGCCAATGTTAGCAAAAACACTTATGTTGCTAATTGAATAAGCAGATAAGAAATTCTATCGTCGCAAAACAATATTCTCTTAGTCTGAAGTCAGCATTTCTACGGCGTGGTTTAAATAGTAATACTTATTTTCTGTGCTCTTGCGGTGCAGAAATGCTCCCTCGAGCAGATACTGTTCTGTGCGCAGGTCTTGTTTTTATGTGCGCGAGATTTGACACTATTTAAACGCCATACATTTCAAGCAGTAATATCACATATCCAATTTAACTGGAAACAGGATTGCAATAACGTTAACGTTACATACATTATTTCACCTCATGTGAAATTATTCTACTGTGATTCGACGACCGTAGGCCGCGCTAATATTCGGAAATTCAGGCTGTGTGAAACATTGCTTTTGAACAGTTCAATAAGCAAACGTTAATATTAAGTATCTTACATTTTTAGACCAAATATTTCCAGTTACCTGGACCAGTACGAAAATACCTCCAAAAACGACAGAGCAGCAGAAACTACAGAGTAGTGTTTCGCTCGAGTGAACCGGTGATTTGTTTTGAACGAATCGATTAGGTGAGTGATTCAGTGATTCACTTATAACCAGTGTCCGAAACCAGTGGACATAATGGAGAGCACTCCTTCAATCCCACGCCTAAATATTTTAGATATTTAGTAGTTATGGTTTCTGCTTCTTGGAAATGTCTTGTAGTTGTTCAAGCAATATTTTAAAACAAACAAAAAAGTTAATAGGCCAACATAAGTTACGTTGGGAATTTTAGAATAGAAGGATTTTGAATTTATGGGAACAAAAAGTTAATAATTGGCACTTTAACATTTTGATATACTATAGGCTACACCTAGTCACACGTACCTAAATTGTAACTTTTTTTTTTTTTAAGTAAAGCTTTATTAAGCATCTTTTAAAACAGTGTTTACAAAGTGCTTTAACTATGTAACATATCCCTGCATTTTACTTAAGTAGTCTGTTACTACTGCTATAAAAAAAACTCATTGATTAACATTACAATCTATAAGAATTTAATCACATTTTGGCATCTACACCAAAAGGCATATTTTTGCTCAGTCTGTGCCACAATGAAACTGAGGTGCTTTTTCCATGAGTCACAAAATATGAGCCATAAAAGCCTAATAAATCAACTATGACAGCGGTTCTCAACCACATACCACCAACACCTGTGCAAACTTTTAATGCATTTTTAAATATTTTGTTAAATAAGGTTCAATAAACTGTTCCACTAAAAAAAATCATTACGTGTCAGGCATTACAGGGTTAAAGACAACCTTTTTTTTTTTTTACCAATTCATGCACATAAACATCCTTGTGTTAGCCTGAGTCCTTATTAGCAAATAAGAATAATTTATTATCAGCTTATGTTTTTCTCTTTCGAGTGCTAACTGAAGAGCTCTGACTTGTCATGCAAGCGCAAACCCACCATCTAGTGGTAAAACCTCAGCAACACTGATGATACACAGGGCAACTGAGTCTCGTCTGGTTGCCCGTTGACAGCAACATTGCTCAAAAAGTTGCCCCGTATATTATCAGCCTAAGAGTACCAGCTACAATCCTATTGTTTTCAATCTCCAAACATCTGCCATTAGTGCTGATCTACTAATGCATGCTTTAATATTTCATTCATTTAATCAAACAACAATTAAGACTGCTAGCAACTGCATGCATGGTTTTAAGATGTTTATTTAAAAAATAAAATAGAAAAAAAATTACATAAAAATATTGAAGGAAAACAAAAACAATTCCTCCGTCTGACCTCTTGGATGCTGGGTGGCCACACTGAGGGCTTTCAGTTAAGGATTGACGAGGAGTGCTTTTGGCCACTGCGACATAGACGTCAGCAAAAAAAAAAATAAAGGGTTACATTTAAAATCCATCATTGAAATTCAATGAGGAATGTCACACTGTATCATCACCACAAATGTCAAACCATTACAGAGTGAAACACTTCCACCACACCTCCACAGATTCACTCGGGAAAAACAGGGAGCCATTTTCATTCAGACAAATCACCGATAAAGTAGGTCCTTATGTGAACCGAAGGAGGGAGAGAGTTGCCTCAATGTCTGACCCATTTTGCAAAAGATGCTGGTTCTATCTAAAGCAGAAACTGCTCTTAGAATTACATTTGCCCTATTGCATTGATAGGCAGGCGAGTCAAGTGTTACAAGGACAATCCGTAGTCTCTGTATCAGATATGACTTTGTAAAATGCATCACGTAAGTTTGTGGCAATCAAAGTCATTCCATATCAGTCATGGTTGTAGTGTTGTAACAGCAGTAAAATAGTCCGGTCGATCTCCAGGAGGAAATATCTGCTCCGCAAAAACTCCAGACAAGACGTCCGGCTGTTTTTCTTCCATCGAAACAGACTGCACTTGCATACAGGAACTTTTCACGTGTACCTTGATGTGACGCTCTCAGGCCTGTGTCCGTTAATGGTCACTTTGACAAGATTTACAAGCAAACCGGCCATAGAGAGGGACACAGGAAGAGAGGTTTTCAAAACTCCACTTGCATAGTAACAATAACCTGTATGCCTGTGATGTTCTGAGCAACAGCAATACAGTTTTAGTGTGCCATATACAAACAACCAAAAAAAATTAAAATGCAATACAGTACAGGAATAGGCAAATACCAAAAAGGCATATATTAGCGCAAGTACCTGGCAATAAATGCACGTCAAGATTCCAGAAAGGAATCAAAATAAATTCCCTTTCTCCGCTAATCTGATTCGGGTGCCTGTTCAGAAGTCGAAAAGGTCCGATTAGGGCACCTTGCATAAAGCTGCACTGATCTGGAGTCCGCTCGCACGTTCATTAGAGCTTCCCTAAAATTATTCACGTCTCACACTTACCTAGAGCGATTTAAAAAGGACAGACACACATATGAATGAAAGCGCATACAGACTAAGGGCTTTAGTGTTTTTCCATGTCTATCGGTCGCTTCTCAATCTGTTAAATCCAACTCCTAAAGCCTCAATGCCACACAACTACAACCTTAAAGACGAACGAGACTAATAAAAGCAACAGATGTGAGACTCTGAAGCTCAACACAAAGTGAGAAATGACGATACCTGCAGGCAAGTCGTTCTGCGAGACCTACACTGGCCGCTTTAACTCGCTCTCGTCCAGGTGCAATTATGCTGAGAAAAGGGGAAGAGGGAATATAAACTCTCAAAAACTGTTTTAAAACAGACTTTTTCCCTTAAGGAGCCTGTCTGACAGGATCTGTAAACGATGAACAAAATTAAAAACATTACAAAAATAAAAACGTTTTTACAAAAACAAAATGCTGGGCACAGAAAAAAAATAAAACAAAACCAAAAAATTAAATGTGTTTCCAGAGTGAACGAAAACAGTTATTGCACAAAAAAAGTAAAGGTTGCGTGATGTGTACAGTCAATACGGTGGGGATCTCTGGAAGCATCTCGAGTGCAGGATTCAAAGCCAGCGTTACACACACACCCGATACAACAAACAAACAAACAAACAAACAAACAAACACACACTTGAAATCCACTGAATCCAGTTTGACCCACATGTGAAGGGTGTCACTTTTAGACTGAAAATGTGAAGACAGGAAAACAACGGAGCATGAAACACAAACATACACAAAAAAGGACCGTTTCACCTGTCAACCAGGAAGTTGTGGATTAGACGATCAAAAAAAAAAAAAAAAAAAAAAAAAAAAACAGTTCCTGTTCTCGAAGCTTCCTCGGGAAGATTGCACAGGTCAAAAAATCCAAAAGGAGTCAACATACACATGCAGAGATTCAGTGGCAGACTGAACTACTTAGCACCACCATCACCACAACTACTGAACGAGGAGCTGGGTTGCAAACGCTGGTCTCTCTGTGCTCACACCATCAGTAGGAGGGCTCAATGAGTTCTCATCGTTTTAAGATGGGACCGGATGGGTGGAAGAGGAAGCGAGGGGTGGAGAGGGAGCTTCCGGAGGAGAGGTGCGAGGTCTTTATCTGCTGACGCTGACCGGCAGACTGTCCCTCTTCCTGCGGCGCCAGGTGTTGCGGTTGTACTGGATGTAGCCTCGGTTGGAAAGGACGGGACTGTGCACCACGGTGGGGTTGTGGAAGCCCTTCAGCGGGAACTTGGGACCTGTCTGCAGGAGATAAGATAAGATAGGGTAACTCAGGATGATGCTAGCATCTGAAAAATGGCTCAGCGTACATAAAAACTGGATTTCAAATAAATAAAAATTATAGCAAATGCATATCATTCGAAAGTCTGGGTACAGAACTTATTTTGAAAAATAATATTTATTTTTATTATTTTTATTCAGCAAAGATGCCAAAAGTGACAGCAAAGAGATTAATATAATGTTACAAAGGATTTATATTTTAATCAACACTGGTCTTTTGAACTATATTTAATTAAAAAAAAAAAAATTTTTCCACAAAATTTTAAGAGAAAATTTTTAAATTAAAAAAATTTCATTGTAGCAAATTGGCTTTTAAAAACAAATTCTTAAATTCCAAAAAAAAAAAAAAAAAAAAAAATTAAATTTCACAAATTTACTGCTTTTATTGTATATTTAAAAAAAAAGGTATAAAAATCTTATTAAACCAAACTTTTGTATTTAAATAAAATAATTAAAAATACATTTTCAAAGCAAAAAAGCAAAACATTTCTTGATGAAAACCTTAAATTAAATAAATAAAAATTAAAAATAAATTGATGCATAAAAAATGGTTGGGCAAAAATTTCTTTCTTATAGTATATTTTTTAAAATTAAAAATAATATATTATAATAATTTATATATTTATATATATATAATATAATGTGTCTGTATATATATATATATATATATATATATATATATATATATATATTAGAGATGCACCGATTGCAATTTTCTTGGCCGATTCTGATTTTTTGGAAGTGTGACCTGCCGATACCGATTTTCGCCGATTCTGATTTTTTTTTTTTTTCTAAGAAAATTGACAGTATATACAAACAAAAATCTATGCAAATTTCAATGCAAAAATTATTTACATAAAATAAATTATTAAACATTACAATTCCCCCAATCTGGACTAAGTTACATATTTTCTTTCACTTAAACAACTCTCAAAATAAAGTGCTCTGTGACTGGAAAGAGGAAGAAATAGTTAACTTAAAATGAGTTGCTGTATGAAACAAAACAGATGTGATTTCCCACTGTGTTTATAAATGGTCATTTTTCCCCTAACCTTATTAAATGTGTCATTTTTCACATCAAATTCTTACTTTGTTTCAATTAATTCAGTTAGCATAATAAGAAACTGTAGAGTTGTTACCATGCAAATGAAATTAGTATTAACAAACTATCTTTCCACTGCTGAGGAAACAGAAGCTGCATCTGAAATGGCATTAGATGCATTTAAGGTCATTGCACACTGAGTCAGAAATTGTCGCATGCGTTTTTCCGTATTCCCTTTCCTATCAAAATGCATGCAACGGATACGAAAACGCAGAAAATCGAACCTGATTTTTTTGACGGACGAAAGTTTCGGAGGCAGTGTGCAAACGTGATTGACAACGTGAGGTCGTATTTATTTAACGTGCGAAAATTTCGGACTCAGTGTGCAGAGACCTTTACACAGACAGTTTGATGAAGCTGAGGTGCCATAAATGCATTTACACTGCAAAATGTCAAATGCATAAATAATTTTATAAGATTAATGTTTTACATATTTTTTAAAAGTACAAATAAATGTTGAAAAAAAATGCAATGATACTTTTAAATATGACTAAACCACCAGTAGGTGGCGGCAAGTGTCTGTTTTAATGAGTGAGTCATTAATTCATTCAACCGATTCATTCAAACGCCTGATTCATTCAGAAACGAGGCAAGTGACTGTCCTTATGAATGGGCCACTGAATCATTGACTCACTCGATTCGTTCAAAAACATGGATTCATTCAACAGTTCTGCTGTGGCTTTGATCGGAACTATTTTCATCAGCGAAATTGAGCAAAAACGGTCAATATTTTGTCTAAAATCCAAGTCAATTAATTTTAACTTCTTGTTTATTGAAATACTATTGTATAAAATCAGTGTCACATTGAAATTGTGTTGATATTGATATTCGGGGAAACATCATGGCCGTATAATGTTGCTCAGCTAAATCATATTTTGTAAATATCTTCTTTTTTTTTTCTACCGCAGTATGCATCTATAAATTTCTGTAAGTTAATTTGTGTGTGCTGTCTCTCTCACACACTCACTCAGGCTGTGCAAGCCTCATCTGGCACGACATAAATACATTATCAGTCGCCTTTTACACAATGCAATTAAAATTAGAATCATTCTCAAGAGAAACGACGCGTTTACACGCAACCGTGAGTGTGTGTGTGGCTGTGATGTCATTGCCTGCGCCGCTGGTAATAAAAGGATCGGCAAGACATGAGACTGACCGGCCCTCATGCGAAAAATCGGCCGATTCCGATCCCTGGCCGGTCAATTGGTGCATCTCTAATATATAAATAAATAAAAATAAATAAATAAAATAAATAAATATACACCCATTTTCTATTTTATATGGAGTAGTGTATTGAACCTTTAAACAAAATCTTAAAATTATATTATTTTTTGATATTTTGAGTATCGTATTTGATAAAGCAGACTTTTATGGTTTTATACAAAAAAATATGCAGTTTGGTGCAGTAGCTGATATTAATGTGCGCAAAAGATGAAATTCTGATAGCTTGTAATGCGAATCAAAAAGATCTTTATAACCGCATAACAGACTACATACATAAAATACATATACATATCAGTTGTCACTATATCTCCCAATAATATGACTTAGTAAGATGATATTTAAATGCTTAGTTTTTGCTTCGCAGAGCTCTATAACTTTCATATTTTCATATTAATAGAAATTTATTGAGAGATGAACATATAAACAATCAGAAGCCTGCATATTTAATAAGCACATTTTGGTATGGATAACCAAATAAAGCTAAGTTTCTTTAGGTCAGTAATTGTTCATGGGTCAAATACAAAAATCAATGTTCAAAAAATCAAAACAAAAGTTTAATACAGTTTAATTACATAAATAAGTCAGTTACACTGAATAATGATGATGATTATTAATTTCACCCATATTCTGACATCTTAATTTTCACAAAAGTTATTTGAAGCATTAAAGCTGACACTTTACTTACATTTAATATACTTTATGCATATAAAATCAGTTTTCACAATTTAATTTAATGCAGACACCAAATTGGGACCTCTCGTCTTTGACCCTCATCTTTAAATATCACCAACAATATTAAAGCTGTTCTTACATTTGCTTTATAAAAATCATTAAAGTTTTCACAGCAAAAAGACACATGAACCACAACCTAATAAGAGACGTTTTTACAATTACACTGAAAGGCCTTTTACTTCTTATAAAAATATAAACTAACAATCAGACAACAAGGCATGTAGTAGAGATGGTGCACAACAGCTGTTTCACAAACGTTTTGATTGAGATCATTTAGGAGGCCTTAAAATGTTGAATATGTTGAATAGTAATACAGTATGTTTATAGGGTTGTATGGCCATGGATGAAATGCAATGCTTACGATATCACTGCCTGACAGCGAGGATGCAGAAGAGGCAGAGGAGTGCTGTTGAGGGCTGGAGAGGGACATGGGGGAGTCTGCGCTGTGAGGGGACACAGAGTCCCTCTGCTGCTGGTCCTCCACACTTACACCCAGCAGTGTGCCTGTCTCCACCTGCTCC
The DNA here is from genome assembly GCA_023376895.1 of Aspiorhynchus laticeps. Lineage (NCBI taxonomy): Eukaryota > Metazoa > Chordata > Actinopteri > Cypriniformes > Cyprinidae > Aspiorhynchus > Aspiorhynchus laticeps. The sequence continues at coordinate 22,266,941 of CM041817.1, read as the reverse complement.
ACGGAGTCTTTATGAGATGAACCTGCATGCAAAAGACACCAAAAACATCAGCCATACACGACTACAAATTACGCCTATTCAGAGCAGGTTACATCTGAAACAGCTGAAATTGGCGGATTTGCTACAGAGCAGGTAACGGACCATCAAAGCAGACTGAGGACTTCCACAGCCACTTTTCAAAAGGTCACATATTCCATTTCCAAACTAATCTACCAAGTGTCAGTTTAATAAAACACATTAAATCACAGTCAAAGTCAAGAATAAGATGTGGAAAAGGGATACAATGCTGCTGAGGATGACACTTCCTCACTTCAAGGGCACCTACAAAATTACGCTGCATCAGAAAATGTTTCAAATCCATTGACATCAATGCAATGTAAGGATATACAGGACAAAATGCAAGGGTTTGCCGAAGTGACACTTCATTTCTGCAAACTGCAGTTGCTGCAAAGCACTCTGACACAGGCATTTGTTGACCAATGAAATGTTACGCTTTCATCAGACAAAATAGTCGTTTAATTTCTTTGTATTACCTTTAGAATATATTAACTTAATTTCTCTTTTGTCCAAAATCTAGACCTGTGGTTCTTAACCAGGATTCTGGGTCCACTAGAGGGCCTTATTTTAACATTTATATACATTTTTCCCCTTTGAAAGAGCCAGGGTTTCTGCGGTCTAGAAAAACCTAGATATATGAGGAAGCCTAATTTTAAAAATGTGATTTAGACCTGGATGTGTCATGTAAATGAATCTTAAAGCATCTTTGCTATTTTTATAAAAGACAATACAAATGTTCTATTCATGCCAAGTTCTAAAGTATTTAGTTAAATAGAAATTATTTTCAAAAATCCTAATCCAGTGCATCACAGACGTCTGAAAAAGTAATCTAATAAATAAAGTAAAATAATTACATTTTTTGAATTTAGAAGTGTTAAGAGCTAACTTTTTAATTTTAGTTACATAATTTTACATATGGATACTCCTAGTTTCTGTGAATTAATAAAATGCTTTGACAACTGTCATGGCAGATTTACTAGAGGAAGACTATAAGACTATTGGGAAGACTATTATTACTATTTAGGGTAATGTGCCATCTTAAAAGTCATCCTAACATTGCTGTAAAACTTCTTGAACACCAGGACATCAGTGACTGGTCCACTCAGATGGTCTATAATGTCTTATCAATGAGAATGCACATTATGAAGTACAATCAAAAACACAAACATCCTGAATGAAATTCACTTAGTATCTGCAGTCGTAATAGGTACATTGTGATAAAGTGTCTTCATATTCAGACGCACCCTTGTTCCTCTCAATGCGGGCGTTGTGTCTGCAACCCCACTTCTTTATGATCCACTCCCTGTAGTTGATGACTTCCTGGGTGACTTTAATTATGCGGCCCAAAGTGCTGAGAGGACAAGATAAGTGGCAAATTAAATCAAGAGTTTGAGAGAACTAGGGTGAAGGTGCTTGTATGTAGATGAGAGCTGTACCTGTCACTGTCTTTATTGGGGTAAGAACGTGCGAGAGGTGAAACGGCGTGACCCAGTATTATATACGCATAGTCAAAAGTCTCCTTCACCTGCATGGCACCATAAGAGCTTCTGCCCACGTCATTACCTAAACAATCATGGAAAAGAAAAAAAAATACATACATATTATATACATACACACACATATACATATATATACACAAAACAAATTTTTCACTGTATATGAATTCTTCTGTAATTATGTGGTGCAAATTATTGTACTACATACATATAAATAAATTATTTTCATGTAGCATAAATATTTTTGTAAATATTTAGGTTTATGAAACATTGGTTTAGCATACATACATTTTTGCATGTTTTTTTATATATATATTTTGCTTTTGCAAGGATGGGAACATTCTAGAAGTTTCTATAACATTCTAGAGCTTTCTGAAACATTCCAGAACTTTGTGGGGCTAGTCATAAAAGACAAATTATCAAACATACATTTCTGTAGTTTTAGAACATTCGCTTTTAGTAACTGTTCATCTTTAATGGTTGTTAGCTCAGAATTATGCATGTGCCATGCATTTTTTATGGATGAGTAATAACAGATTACCTTGTATAAGTAGTCACCATTTTTTTTTTAGTTTTCATAATTCAATATATAACGATTCACTGTTTCACCATTAATTATACACAAAAAGTAATGTGATTTTCATATTCAGCATAAACTTCAAAGAAAAACTAAAACAAAAGTGAAACAACTTAATATAAACATTTGTTTCATGGTGTAATGAATAGAGTTCTTGATGGTTAACTAAACAACTTTCAGTAAATTGCTTTCATCAAATTACTTTTATTGCCTAAAAGCAAATACCAGCAACAACAATCATCCCATTTTCTTAAGCAAATTACAAAAGTGTCTCGACAATTGCTCTTTTCCAAACCCTAGTGAGCTGTGTAAGGAAACACAGGCGAAGTTAATGATGTGAAGTCTGTCCTAAAACATAGGCAGCTGCCTTTTTAGATACCTTGTTTTGGCCAAATTTGGATTCATTGAAAAGGCAATACAAGAATGCATTGTGGAGAGCGAAGTGAAGTTGAAAGAATTTTCCGAAACTATAAATCATAAAACTATTAAAAAAAACGTAAAAGAATGAATAATTTTCAAAACATATATTCTAAATAATAATAATAAAAAACTAAAATACATTTCTTGTTTTCCTGCACATCATGAGTTCATTAACGATCAACAACAACTGTGAACATGTAATGTTAAACTGACATTCTCAGAAGGAACTTCAAGTAATATTTAAGGGGTTCGGCTGACAAAAAAATAAAAGAAAGTTCAGGAATCTCTTCCATAAAACATTGGCGTAAACTACATGTTTTTCTGCTTATTAGATTATTAATATGTTGAGCAACATGCTAAACCAAACTGTACTGAAATAATTGAGCCGATTCTTCATGTGAGAAATTAGTGAAATTGGTCATTTATAACGTTCCATTTCAGTTAGGATGCTGTTTGAGAAACTAGTTGCCAACGTAGGCAATAGACAAGAAGCTCGCTAGGTTTCGCATTATTGGAACAATTTTTAGATAAACAGCTTGAACAGTACCTGGAAGAAGAGGGTCCTCGATACAGAGCATGGAGGGCCTGTAGCCATTACTCATGGCCTTCATGATGTCCTCTTTAGCCATGTAAGCTCCGCCGTTCTTTATCCTGATGCCCGTCTTCAAGTAGTTGAAGTGTCTTCCATAGAGCTCGAAGAACTCGATGAGCAGAATGCCAAGGTTCATGTTGGGATTCCTAGCATCAATTCTTGGGTGTAACTACGGGTGTAAGCCAAAGAAAAAAAAAGTCCCTTTATTGTTTGGTACAGTCATTTATGAGTTATACAAAAGGTAGTAAAATATGCTTGACAAGTAATGACAGATCTCTAAATGAGACGAGATCAAGCTATTTTTATTATGAAACGCTCCAACGCTTCTCTTCGTCAGACCGGCTGCTAATATTGCACCTGTAAGAAGCTGATGACCATCAGGATGAGACTGTAGGAGCTGATTCCTCCTGTGAAGACTTCGTTGAGGTCTCGCTGCAGCAGGAACTGCTTCAGCACTAAGATTAAATAAGGCAGCACGGTATACTTCTGTGTGAGAGAACAAAATAAGGTATTTTAGACTTTAGGACATCAAAAAACCACAAAAAAAACTAATTTACACCAGGCATTAAGAGGCATTTCAAAAGTGACTATTTAACACTTGAATGATCACAGCAAGCTTTTTACGACAATAGTCTCTCATTACACGTCGATGCCAGGAATATCGAAAGCGTATAGCCTTGCGCATGTATGTGATTAAAACATAGGAACTGCATACATGGTTGTCTTTCCCAGTAGATAAAATGCAGCTGTCCAGAAGCTGCAGAAATATTTACATAAGGTGAAGTGTTATGATAACTGGGGACGGGCCAATACATCTTACATTCCTCGAACCAAGAAAGATCGACACCGGCTTTAGGTGTCATTCAACTATTGGAGTGTGAAGTCATCCTGGGAAGTCTGAATTTATGAGTTGGGAAGTCAATTACGATCTCTAACTTCGTAAAAAAACTTTATTAAAATATTTTAAATGCACATTTTAATTCAAAGGGATTGACACCCAATATCCGTGTGAGCTATATATTACGTCTATTAAGCCCCTTTCACACAGAGATTCCGGAAAATACACGGGTAATGTGTTTCGGGAATCATCCCGGGATCGTTTGATTTTGGTTCATTCACACTGCCTGTGATTTTCCGGAATCTGTGCGTGTGTTCACACACAACCCATAAAGATCCCGTAAAGACACGTGACATTTCATGTGATGTGTATAATGCGCCACGCACCATTTCACTAAACTGGCGAACGATTTCAGCTTCAGCGCGGATAGTGAGGAGCTCCCTGATCGCTGCTTCATTCCAGTTTACACATTTTTCGTCGTGTGAACGTTGATCTGCCTTCAAAACAACTGATAAAACAGTCGAACGATAAAGTGCGTCATCACTACGACACACCCTTTACGGCATTGATCCGGCTTTTGTTCACACAGCGCTCGTTCCGGGACTGAACCCGGCAATGTTACTAGGTCCCCAACCCGGGATCAATCCCGGAATTAATCCCGGGATGTGCTTGCGTTCACACAGAAGGCACTCCGGCAATTTTCCGGGACCAACGTGCAGTGTGAAAGGGGCTTTAGATTAAGGTGTTACCTTAGCACTATGCTAACATCAAACTATTTTGAAATCAATTGCGAGTTGAGTCTCAGTGCGCTTTATATTCATCACCAATGAGGTTCCAATTCACTTAGGAATGCTGCCCTAGAAGATAACCGTCTATGTAGGCAGTAGACAGCAAGAAGCTCACTAGTTCATATTTACAAGCTGGGAAGTCATAATTACGATTTAAAAAAAAGAAAAGAAAAAATACTAAACACTACTTCTACAAAATGATGAATAAGGAATGTGCATCAGGTGCGTTTTTGCTTTGTTTTATTCAATTTATGAAGGTGCTGTAAATTGAATTGTAAATAACACTATCATATATTTAGTTTTATATTTAAGCCCCGAGCTTCTAAATTTCCCCACTTTTTGTTCATGAGAGTTTAACTCATAAATATGATCTTGCTGACATGAATTGAACATCCAATAATAACTGTTTGGATTATTTTGAGTTTGTATGCACAAAATACAGTGAATGGCAATCTTACAGTATTACAGTTAGTCGATCTAAAATGGTGATTGTGCAATAACAGCTGTCAATCATGTAGGTATGCAAACAAGTGGTCTGAACTTATTTAAACAGCGCTTTATATTGGTTGCGCATGCGCACCACTCTATTTGACAACGCTTTTTGTGAATCAGATGCTTTTCTTTGTAAAGCCACATTGTGACATTACCTTTGCATGCAAATTTTTTTTTTTTACTATTTTGGACTGATTCAAAAAAATAAAAAAAGACAGCTTTGGGACACTATTAATTTCACACCTACAATAATGGTGTAACTTGTAAAATCCATCTGAAGGAGCACGTGGCCCAGTGGCCCATGCCCTCTCACCCAGAGCATGTTTATCAATATATTGTAGTACAAAAGTTAGTTAAATTATGATCAGTAAATAACGTTTCATGTATAAATTTGTGCGCATGCACGTTTAGTGAATCAGACCCTTTATCCCTAAATGGAGTATTAAGGAAAAATCTCCTGATAGATGCACAGATGAGAGCTATGAAGGTGATCTTGCAGTCACAGAGGAGTACAGAAGGTATGGAAATGAGCTTGGCAGAGGAGCATTAAGGCAGCAGGTCATCTCCTTATTCAAACATCTGCACTGAAAGCTTGCTGATAGATGTTCAGCTATGCTTCACTCTCCTCCTCTCTTTAGTCTAACACTGACAATTTAAGCCTGACATCAAATTAGCAAACATAGAGCAAATCTAGGACACATAAAACATGTAAATGCAAGTAGGGTTCAAAAAGGGCCTTTAGCAGGTGTGCCAAATGAACTGACAAAATTAGATATATTTATATACATAAATAGCAGCACCACACGGTGGTCAGTCCCATAGCAAAATGCTTCTTTTCAACATCAAAACCATTACAATTTTGTGCATATTTTCTTACTGGCAGCTAAACACAATAAACGTCGCCACACAGAGTCACTACAATAACAGAATTCATTCTGACTTTGAAGCCAAACTTTAAGCAACAGTCAAGCCTTTCATTTGTATATCCTTTGTGTATAATGAATCAGGTCAAAGTACTTTTATCAGTGATGGCCAGACTGTCCTTATTAGTTTGGGACTTAAAGTACAGCAGTAAGTAACACCGCAATGGCCAATGCCCATACAATGTTTTCACAAGAGAATATAGAAAGATTTATGTAAATGTTTAACCATAAGACTGTTGGGAATTGCCTACATGAGCTGAAAGAACAGAAGACTGGTAAACTGAACGGCTTTGCTTTTGATCACTAAAACATATGCAAGATTAATCAGCTATAGTCACGACATAAAATTTACAACTTACATTTACAAAGAAAAGGAAAAGGAACATTTGCAAAGTTGAACTACATTACATTAGCCCCAATGTGTCATTAAGGCTGTAAATACTCTGTCTGTTTCAGCTTGATATGTTCTCATCTTTTTGCAAATTATAGACAATTAAAATATTACTATTACAAATAAAATTATTTGTACGCCATTTTAGTGGAAAGTAAAACGGACTAAAAATATTGAATATGACATGACTTTTATATCAAAAGTCCATGTACTAGAACTAAAAAATTAAATAAAGTTGACCAAAAATACAGCAAAAACAATACTGTGAAATATTACAATTCAAAATAACTTTTCTATTTGAATATATTAATATGTAATGTATTCCTGTGATGCAAAGCTGAATTTTCAGCAGCCATTATACTGGTTTTCAGTGTCACATGATCATTAAGAATATTTTTTTGAGCACCAAATCAGCTAACTAGAATAATTGCTTATTACCATCAATATTGAAAATAGTTGTACTGCTAATTTTGTGTGCGATTTCAGGTTTCTTTAATTGACAAAGCATTTATTTGAAATAGAAATCTCATCACAAAAGTTTTTCCTGTCAAGTTAAACTCAGTAATATGATAGTCAGAAGTTGTCATGCATGTTGTAAATACTCTATTGTCTGCTACAGTTTGACATGCTGTCATTTTGCTAATAATGTCAATTAAAATGTTATTTTTAGAGACTAAAACAAAGTGATATGCTACTTTAGCAAGACTAAAATTATTGAATGACATGATCTTCAAATTTAATCAAAATTTGACACTATAACTAAAACAAACAGAAATGTAAAAATGAACACTGCAATAAATACAAGTAAACGAGTAAACAATATTCAGCCCATCTTGAATCTACACATTTAGTCTAGTTTTACAAAATTTTGTAAAATTAGATTTACAAAATATGCCAAAACCTTTTTTTACCTTCACGTATTCTTTGATGAAGCTAGCAGCTTTGATGCCCGTCTCCACGTTAAAACTTATGTCCACTTTCACCTCGGTCTCCTGATCTGTCAGTTTGATGATCGGTACCTTCAAAATTCAAAAGATATGAATATAACATAATTAATGACCACGAATCCCCCAAATGTTAAAAAATTAAAGCAAAACATCCAAAGGGGATCCATTCAGGGGGAAAAAATAAGCAACAACCACTGAATATGAAACTGTTTAACTGAGCGTCCAAATCCCTTTTCCCCCCTTCTTTTTAAGGGGTTTTAAAAGGGGTTTTCCTTTTGGACTTATGATCCAAAATGAAATTTTTTGGGAAAAAATAGGCCCTTTTAAAGGCTTTTTGGTTTTTAAAAAGGGCAAAAAAGGGGAACCAAATTTGAAAACCTTTTAAAATATTTTCTTTTCTTTAAAACTATGGGTTTCAAATTTTTAACCCAAAATTTTAAAAATTTTCACAATTAGGGGTGGGTTAAGTTAATTTTTCAATTTCTTTTTTTTTTTAAATTTTAAATCCCCCTTTTTAAAGGGTTTTTTTTCCAGCCCTTTTTTTGCCCTTTTTTAATTTTTCCCCTTTTTGGAAAACCCCGTAACACAGCTTTAAAAGGGGTCCGGATGAACCTTTAAAAAGGGGAAATTTTACAAATAGTTTTAAAAATTTTAAATTTCTTTTTAAAACTTTTTGGGAAATTTTTTTTTTCAATATCAAAATTTTAAAAATTTAACATTTTGATTTTTACTTTAAAAATTTTAAACAAATAACATTTTTTTTAAATTTTTTTAAATAAATTTTTTATTTTTTTTAAACCCCCTTTTAAAATTTTTTGGGGTTCTGTTTTAGAATTCCCAAAAATAGGTTAAACAAAAGGGAAATTTACCTAGAAAAATTAAATAAAAAAAAAATTTAAATTTATGGGAACCAAATTTTAAATTTTTTAAAATTTTTAAAAAATTTTTTAAAGTTAAAATTTTTTCCCCCTTTTTTGATTTTTTATTTAAAAAATTTTTTAACCCAAAAAGAGGTTTTATTTCAAAAAAGGGGAAAACATGTTTAGAAATTTTGGAAAAAAACCCATTGGTAAAAAAAAAAAATTTTTGGTTAAAAATTTAAAAAAATTTTATTTTTTTTAAAAATTAAAACCCTTTTTGGGAAATTATTTAAAAAATTTAATTAAAGAAATCGATAAAAGGGGGGTTGCCCCAAATTGGAAGAAATAAAAACGTTTCTTGGTTTTTACAAATTTTAATTTTGGAAATTTTTTCAAAAACTTTTTTGGAAATGGGGCCCAAATTTTAAGTTTTTAAAAAAAATTTTTTTCCCAAATTTCCTAAAAATCCAAGGGTTTTTTTAAGAAAAACAAATAAAAGATTTCCCTTTTTTTAAAAAAAATTTTTTAACCTAAAAAAAAATTTTTTTCCCAACAGGAAATTTTTGGCCCTTTTTTTTAAAAATCCCAAATGACCCTAAACCCCCTTTTTTTTCTGTTTTGCTTTTGATTCGGGAAATTTTAAATTTTAGGATTCCAACCTTTTGGTTTTTAAATTTGGAATGGTTCACCCAAGGAAACCCCTTAAAATTTATTTAAATTTTTTTAAAGACATTTTTGGTTTTTTTTTTATTTTTTTTAAATTTTTTTTTTCCTATTGGATCAAGGGTTATGGGTACCAGGCCAAAATTCCCAGCCAAAGGGTTTTCACATTTCAGATCTGGCTCCATTCTGGTATAGCAACAGCCAAATTTCACAATCCAATCAATTCCCTATGGATAAAATCAACTGCCAGAATTATTTAATGCTTGAAACATGGAAAATATACTCCAGATTGCAATACAATGAAGTAAAAATCACCATTAACAAATTCCAAATGTGAAAAAAAAACATTATGCATGGAAACCCTATGAAAAATATAACCATACAGAGAAACATGATCAACAGAATGAATGAAAGAAAAAAAATAAAGAAAAATAAATATTTAGTGTGGCTGACAAATTTATATGGGATGTATTGTAAAAATTATTATTCAACCTTTACATTTGGCTTTACATTTGAATATTTGGTAACATCCTTGATGAGCTGAATAGGCTTTAATTTAATTTTTGTTTTTAATCCTTTTTACAATTCTATTTCATAGAAATAAATGCACATATGAAATACTTATCACTTGTAGTTAGTCTGTTCTACACCAGCGTCTCTAAATTAAACTTTAAGCTAACTTACAGACTTAAAAGTTCTTACTCATTTCCCTAGAAAATTAGAAATAAGAGCTGGAAATACCAAGAAAACCCAATGTCCACCAATCTTAAACACCTAAACAGTATTTTGCACCTATGGGTGTGACACAGAAATGCTGTCAAGGACTACACAGGCCACTCACTAGGTTTTGGGACACAGTCACTGCCTCATTCGGTTCCAGATTCTTTCGTGGAAAAATTCCAGAGGTCTGGAACCATCCACCGCAAATATAACAAGCTCATGCAACAGATTCGTCCCTTCTTAGTACAAGCCTACAATTGCTGGGTTACTAAAGACTTAAGCATGCATTGTATTAAGTGTCCACTGTTATACTCATAAATCAGCAAACACCAAAACTGAATCCAGCCGAGAGCCAACATTAATGGACAGGAGATGACAACAAATGTAACACAGATCTGTTAGTTTAAAGCTATAAGCAAACAACAACTCACTTGCTGTTTTTGTAAACTCATTTAAAAATTAAATCACTCCGGTTTTTAACAGGTTCAGGTTTACTGATCAGTCACGTCATCACGTGGCCTCTGACATCCCGACATGGCATATAGAGTGCATTAGTGCATAACCACTCTTCCAGCTGCATTGGTTCCAGAAGTATCTCTCATTTTCCCATTAGGATTTTTTTTTTTTTTTAAGAGTCATAAAAAGTTATATAAACCAAACCAACCAGCTACGAGAGGAATCAAAACATTACAAACTTTAAGTGAAAACAGAAAAATATTTGAAAATCAGAGAAAAGGTACAAGACTTGCCGTGCTAAAGGCTTTAATGAGGGAAATAACTACAATCCTATTAAGCATTTCGAATAACAATCAAATTAAAAAGATAAATATAAAACCATTGATTTAAACAGTTGATTATACTTCTAGAAACAATACATTTTATGTTCACTGCAAAATATTCAGCAAGTTATAATAACTATAACTGCACATACTGCAGTGAACAAAATATTGTTTCTATATGTATAGTCATATATAATGCTGATTAACAACCTTGTAGCTCACAATAGGTCTGTCTTTAAAGATTTATAAGTTATCACTAAAAATCACTTCCCTTTAAGAAAATTAACAGGCTTTTTACTTCCGGAACCCACACTAGAACATTTGGATAAGCCTATTATATATTTTTTTTTCTTTAAAGTGTTAAGATGACTGTATATCAAAATTTAACTTGTTTCTGCTTTGATTTAGCGAATTAATCGTAATTCACTTAAATTTGTGACCCTGGAACACAAAACCAGTCTTAAGTTGCACAGATAGGCCTATATTTGCAGCAATAGCCAACAATAAATTGTATGGGTCAAAATTGATTTTTCTTTTATACCAAAAATCATTAGGATATTAAGTAAAGATCATGTTTCATGAAGATATTTTGTAAATTTCTTACCGTAAATATCAAAACTTATTTTGATTAGTAATATGCATTGCTATGGACTTCATTTGGACAACTTTAAAGGTGATTTTTCTCAATATTTTGATTTTTTTGCACCCTCAGATTCCAGATTTTCAAATAGTTGTATCTCAGCCAAATAGTGTCCTATCCTAACAAACAATACATTAATGGAAAGCTTATTTATTCAGCTTATTTAACCGTTACATGTTTGGTTCTCGGTTTAATGAATCAGTGAGTTGTTGACTCGAAACCCGCTCTAAACGATTCGTGAATGAATCGTACACACCGGTTCAACCGATTCACTGATATAAAGATCCGAATCAAAAGATCGAATCTTTGAAGAATCAGAATCGCTACAAACGGTTTAATCCTACGAACACATTCCACAAGTGACCCAACCCACAGAGGCTCCGAACCGAACCCAGGACACCCCGGCTAGCATGCTAAAGCTAATTCCCTGTCCCAACACGACCAAAAAAAAAAAAAAAAGGGGCCCACTGACACACGAAAAGGCCACAGAAAGACAGCGTAACATTATAACGCCCCATCCCGACCGCCGCCGCTGTTATAAATCAAGCTCATCTCACCCGTCAACCCCTGGGTTATATTTCCTCGTCTTCCACGGCGTGCCGGAGTTGTCATAATTGCCGTTAGTCCAGTTGGAGAGCAGGTAGTTTATCCCATAGGTGCTGGCCTTATTGTCGCTTTTCCTTCGGCCCGGATGATGGTGGTGGTGATGGTGGCTGTGAACTGCTGCCGGGTGGGACGGGTGCCGCTTGATACAACTCTGCTGCTGCTGCTCTTGATGGAAATTCCGTAGATGAGGATGAGGAGGGTGATGATGATGGTTGACATTATTCAGCACGCTCTCGCTGCAAGTAAAAAACGGATGTCCCTTGTTCATATTCCCAGCGATCATATTAGGGCTTGTAACGTTAGTCCTTATTTTAGAGCAGTAGCTGGACGCCGGATCCGCCACCGAGCCGGTCTTTTGGGTCATTTCGCCGTCTCCCGTGTTTCCATTTAATGCGTGAGCCGCAGAGCCGCTGCTCGAGATCGCAGTGCCGTTGTTTTTAATGTTAGTGCTGTTATTTGCATTGGACGCGACAGTCTTATAAACGTCAAACGCCGGAGAATTGACACAGAGGTTGTTGTGGTGATGGTGGTTCTGGTGCTGACCTGTGTTAGTCCGGTTTACCTGAGACGTCTCCCACACACGCATCCATAAAGCGTTCGCAGGACCTTTCTGTTCCGGCTGAATCCAAGCGACCCTCGGATCCATTCAACTCGTCTTTCTAACAGCCCTGTCAAACAAACGAACGCCTTTCCCCCCGTTCAGCGGATAAGTTTGAGTCCGGACCGCGAGAACGTGCCTGTAAACGGGGCTGCGCGAAACGACAGTGAAAATAACGACGTGCCAAACGACACAACCAACGGGAATCAATTAGTGGACCTTTTCCCCCGTTAGCAATAAACTGTTAGCTAAACTATACAGTGTTTCCAATATGGCGTAGCCTATTCCCTTGAACCCCGAAATCCAGTACGCATGTGTAGGATTTAAACCATCGGGGCAGCACACACCCCCAGACTCCACACCGAGCAGGCGCAATCGAGCAACCCCACCCTTCTGAACGGCTTCAAAGCGAGGAACACACATTTGAATTTACAACCCTGCCTAAAATCGATCTACACCGCGAGCGACGCGACGTGCGAGAACTGAGAGCAGCTTTTACAATGGCCGTGTGTGTGTTGATGTGTGCAATAATAGCGTATTGATGCATCTAGATTTTTTTAATTCATTGTTTCATAATGATCTTCCATTTTATATTAGATTTTAAAGACACCAACACAAAAATAGGCCTAAACCACAACATACAAACAAGGAACAAATACTGTCAGCACAGCTTATAAATATCGCAAGTAACCACATGCCAATCCATATAGAGTTTATTAATAATAAAGAACCTTGAACCCTGAAGTGCTAATATATATATATATATATATAAACACACACACACCCTTACATATGCATTAAAATATAATTATATTATTAAATATGCTTTTGTTAAATATTGTGAAAAATGCAAACAATAATTTGGCATCTAAAATATTTAAAGCATTTATTTCAGTATAAAAAATATAAAATATGCTTTTGTGGTTCTTAACCTCTGTTACCTCAAGGTCACCTGTGAGTAATTAAGGTCTCGCTATAAATCCTAGTTTTTTTCTCTTGTACTTCTGCTGAATTTCTTTACTAAATTCTTAATAAATAATATAATTTTTTAATAAATTATTTCTTTAATAAATAAATAAAACCAAAACAATTAAAATAATCATTATGATTAATCTTCATTTTAAATACATTCTTCTCCATTCTTTAAATACACTTTCTTTTTAAAAAGAAAAAATGTGTATGAAAGAAGTTACATATGTAACAAAGTTGTTTTCTTGATGCTGCACAGATGCAGAATGTGTTAGACAATAAAACAGTATCTGCTGACAATTACTGAAGGGGAAACATTGGAGAAAAAAGCTCCATATTTTTCCATTACCAATTATGCAACCCGCTGCTTCAGTGGTGTGCCAAACGAAACCACAATTCTACATTTTAATGCTTAAAGAAGCTATATGAAACTGGAAGCAATGCTGATTGTACTGTGAAAAATGTGCAGTGATTTCAAGGAAGTAAAACAAATTATGCTCAAATTTGTAATCAATTTATTTATGGCAGCCACTGACAAAAATCTTAATCCAAAAAACATAATCAGCAAGTAGCAAATCCGTCACTTTTTCTCATGAAAATAAAGGAACCCTAGTGGTTACATTGCCATCGTGCTTTCGAGGAAAGAACAGGCATTCTCTGTTGATTATAATAAATCATAATCTGACACGATGAAGAAGAAAGCAGTGATAAGCTCCTCCCATGGTGATTACACAACGTGTGCTTTGCCTTCAGCTCACGTGCAGCATGTGTAATGTGGGGGAAGCCGGCACGGTCAGAACACACATCTAGTGTTGTGTGCATTGCTGTCACACTACATGCAGAGATGGTTAATCCATGCAGCGGATTGTCAATGCTGCTAGTCTTGAGTGTTACATTTTTTGTGTCAAGTCTTTTGCATGCTTCTACATCAATCAAAGCCTAAAGCTCTTGTGAGGGGGTTACTCGGTGTTGCAAAAGGTTATGTGTGCATGCATGCAATGTGGTTTGCAGGGGGATTTCATCATTGCTTTGCCTGAGGCTGGGGTTATTTCTCCAAAGAACGGTGAGACAGATTGCTCACTGCCTGACGTGACACTTCCAACAGCTCCAGACTGACCACGAACATCTGAGGGGAATCAACTAGAAGGATTTTTTGAACTTCAATGTCAATAAATGAAAGCTGAAGTACACTGGTGACTTGGAAGTTTGGAATAATTAAGATTAAGAAAAACGTGTCACCAAGTCGAAATTTACTTGATGAAAATACTGTAAAATCAGAAATGTTTTGAAATATTATTAACATGGAAAGCCAAGCTGAATTTTCAGCATCATTACTGCAGTCTTCAGGGTCGCATGATCCTTCAGAAATCATTATAATATGCTGATTTGCTGACTTTCAATGTTGGAAACAGATGTGCTACTTAATGTTGTTCTGGAAACCATGATACTTTTTGGCTATTCTCTGATGAATAGAAAGTTCATTAAACAGCATTTATCTAATATAGATTGTTTTTAAACATTGTAAATGTCTGTACTTTTGTAATGCATCCTTGCCTAGTAAAATAATTAATTGTACATGAATTAATTTATTTTATTTTTTACTGTATTTCAGATCAAATAAATGCAGACTTGGTGAACATAAAATACTTTTTTCAAAAACATTTTTTTTTTTAAATTATTCCAAACTTTTGGTTTACAGTGTATATCTGAGGCATATGATTAAAAGAACAAGAGCTTAACTATTAAAAAAGACGGATAAAATACTGTTTCACAACTGTATAAAATACTTACTTCACAGTATTACACTACAGACAACAGGATGTTTATAAGCAATTTATATAACCTTCCACATTCCAGCGCAAATGAACAACCAGAACAACCACTTTCACTGCCAACAGCACTGACATACAATACATAACACTCGCCATACTGCATGTCAAAACATGTCAGCAATGGTAAAATGATGATGTTACAGGCATAACTTATATACAAAAACAGCTGTAGCTATTTGGATTGAGTTGAATTTGTGACAATGTTGTTGTACATTCAATGTAGAAAATATATTATGGTAATACTACCATGATTTCTACAATTAGTATGTATCTTACAATGAAGTATAAAAGCAAAACGAAACAAATGTTACATAAAAATAACTATATCTGTCCTTTTAAGGCAAGGCATGCGCTTCTTTTTCTTTGAGAGCAGCACTCGCTCTTGGGATTCTTCTGGTTATTGATCTTAATACTTCATTTTGACATCTTCATACTGACCCTACTGCATATCACCCCTGCCATCTGTTGACTGAAAGTTCTTGGTAAACGTCAGGGGGGAAAGTCTACGACTGTTTTTTGTTTGTTTTGTGTTGGTTGTTCACGAGTCCCTTGTTTGTTCTGAACAGTTGAACTGAGCACTGTTCTTCAGACAAATCCTCCATGTCCGGCAGAATCTTCAGTTTTCCAGCATCTTTTGCATATTTGAACCCTTTCCAGCAGTGACTATGATTTTGAGATCCATCTTTTCACACTGAGGACAATTGAGGGACACAAACACAACTATTAAAAAAGGTTCAAACATTCACTGATGCTCCAGAAGGAAACACGATGCATTAAGAGCTGGGGGGTGAAAACTTTTGAACAGGATGAAGATGTACAAATTTTTCTTTTGTTGAAATATATATAATTTTTCCATTTAGTACTGCCCTTCAGAAGCAACAGAAGATACTTGCATGTTTCCCATGCATGTTTAAGTACAAGTTACCTTAATCTTCAAATTCAAAAAGTGTTTCCTTCTGGAGCATCAGTGAATGTTTGAACCTTTTTTAATAGTTGTGTTGCTGGAAAAGACATGGGAGGATTTTTCTGAAGAGCAGTGCTCAGTTTAACTGTTCAGAACAAACAAGGGACTCATGAACAACCATCACAAAACAAAAAAACAGTCGTGGATCATCCAGGTCACCACACACAGTATTAAGAACCAAGGGTTCACAAACTTTTGAAGGGGGTTATTTGAACAATTTCAGCTATTTTTTTTTGTCTTGTGGACTAAATGTAAACATCTTTTATTTAAAATATCTTACTCAGGACAGTACTAAATAAAAAATAACATGCCTTTTGTATGATCTCTCTTATTTTGTTAAAATTATTCACATTTTCACAGATTCTGCAAGGGGTTCCCAAACGTTCGCATTCCACTGTACAGCATAGCTTTTCATTAAACAGGAAGTTTCAGAATTTTTCAGTTTTCAGAAATGTTCAGTCCAAACTGCCACAATGACAAATTCACCATAAAGGGCTGAATATTTTAGATAAGATGTGTGTATAACATGATTAATGGTTCTGCTATTGTCACACTTGCAGTGCATGGTTAAAAGTTCTCTCTCTTCAGCAGATAAATCATGCGTTTCCTCACGTTTTCTGAGCTTGGACAGCCTTGTATCCATCACGATCAGAAAGTCCATATTTTGCTGACACATTGTTACTGTCTTGAAGAAGAGGTGGTTAATAGGGAACGTCTGGATTATGGCAGCAGCTGCCTGCCATGTGTATCTCATCTCATCTCATCTGAGACACTGTATGATCTCTCATAGTAATGCTGTTTTTGCACTTCATAAATGTGCGTGGTGCTATATAATATAAATAAATTATTTGTCTTGTAGAATTGAGTTATTGTTGTTGTGTAATGCTCAATGCATTTCTTCCCAGGCTCTGTACATTATGATAGCACTTCCATTAAAAACCATAAAATATTAAGCATTAATAAAATATTTGTTGTGCAATCATAATGGGCAAAAGATGATAATATTGTTTCTGTGGAAGTGTGGCATCTGGGCTTACCACAGGATCAGAGCACAAACGGTATTAAAGCTTTCCTTGATTTAGGATAGTCTTCAAATTTTGTGAGATACCACCTGTAAAATTCAAACAAAACAATCATACAATAAAAAATGTGTATGGGTGAATCTGTCTAGAACATAGTTGTTGAAATCAGTGTTATTTTAGTTTCTCCGAGACATAATATTTTGCATTAGTTTTTATTTTTATATTTTGTTTTCATTTTAACTTTAGATATTTGTAAATATTTGTGGGGAAAATGTAAATGTCACAATGCAAATAGTCCTAAAATAGGCTTCATATTTTTTTCACTTATTTATGTTAGAATTATTATTTCATATGATTCTTGAATTAATTATGACTCAGACATGAGAATTGAAAGCATACAAAAGTTTTTTTTTTTTTTGATAATTGCAATCACATTGGGCAAGAATGCATTGTTTTATACGGTAATGTCTTACTTGTGGTGGGCCATTCCTCTGCTGGACAGCACAATGAGAGTGAAGAGAGCAAAAGCTGCACTATGGACCGAGTGACCGGCCAGAGCAAATCCAGTCCATTCCACAATCTCACCAAAGAAGTTTGCTCCTGATACATACTCAAACATGCCTCCTACAAACAGAAAATAGTTATGTAGAGACATTTGATCGGAAGACATCACACAAACAATCTATTTCCAAAGCAATAACAAACAATTTCAAGCCTGTTTTAAAGCAGAGAAATTCCATCACATGAGTTTTATTAAGTCCATCTGACCAGCACGTTGTCTTTTTTAATATGTCAGAAAAAAGCATGTCTGATTCATCATGTCAGTCATCACTTATACATCAAATAAAAGAAAACAAGCCTTTGGATTTAAACAATTTTGACATATTGGATTCATTTTACTAAACAATGCAATCTATCAGCAGACTTGATACATTTTTGTTGAAGGCTTACTGACTCACATTATTATGCATATTGTGATTTTTATTTATTTTTTTGATAATACCCTGTAAAATTGTGATGGCAGCTTTGAAACACTTGTCCTTAAAAAAATAAAGAAAAAAAGATGATTGCATTTGCATCTTGCTTGGACACTGACTGTATGGGAAAAGAGATAGCATGAATGTCACAAACTATTAGGATCTCTGGACCAGAGTGGTCCTGACAAGTTGCTAAGGCAATGAGTCACGAACAGAAAGGGCATCTATTTTTATTTTCTTTCAGAGGCAAAAGCCAGATTCAAAGGGAAACAGATTGTTTTGCATTGCATTAACACTCAAACCAGCACTGAAGAGGACACCTTAGCACTGACCACCCATCTGAGCTGAGCAGCTGACACCACTGAGCTGTGTGTGCTGTGGTTCAAATGATTTGTATTCTGTTCTGAATATGAATATGTATGTATATTGGCACCAATCTTATGATCATTTTTTAATTTAGAACATTCATATATTGTGGTAAAATCAAATGCCTGTTTGAAAACATAAAACTGCATGATGCTGTTACTCAAATGTTGTGATTGTTTTATGTGAAACATGATAAAGATGCTGCGCACTAACATTTTAGTCCATTTCAATACACGATTTTAGGCCACACTTCCCACTCTAACACATTTCCAATTGATAAATGGTGCTGTCAGTCTGATAATCGCTGTCTTACCTCTAGGTATCTTATAGCCTGTCTCTCCAGGCTTACGGAGGTTCCGGAGTATATGATCAGAGTGAATATTAATGATGCATCCCAGGAACCACATACAAGACCCTGAAAAAACATAATACATTTACACTATGAAAAAAGATCTTATGCTCACCAAGGCAAAATACAGTAAAGAAAAATATTAGATTTTTTTACAATTTAAAATAACTGTTTTCTATTTTAATAATTAATAATTTAATAATTAAAAATGTAATTTATTCCTATGATGCAAAGCTGAACTTTCAGCATCATTACTTCACTCTTCAGTGTCACATGATTCTTCAGAAATCATTCTAATATGCTGATTTGCTGCTCAAAAACATTTATTATTATCAGCATTGAAAACAGTTGTGCTGCTTCATATTTTTTTGAAAGCCATGATGCATTATATTTTTCAGGATTTTTGATTTACACAAACTTCAAAAGAACTTTTATTTGAAATACAAATCTTTTGTAACATCTTAACTGTCATAATGTGTCCTTGCTGAATTAAAGTATTTATTTATTTAAAAAACATAGGATACAATGTATACTGTAACAAAATGATTGCTACAAAGGCCTCCAGGGAATACAGATGAATACTGGGAATGGCAGCGAATGTTCAGTCAACCATGAGAGGTCAGCGAGAGTTCAGTGAGATTACCAATATCTATAGCCTGCAGTGGTCAATGTTACAGTAACCAGTCAGGTGACCTACTGTAAGGTCTAGATAAATAATCTGGAACGTGAGAACAACAAGAACCCTGACAAGTAACTATTTATGTCTCTTCCTTGACCAGTAGAGTGAATGCATTGTGTTCTGTCATATGCTGATGGTGCCCTGGTGGTGAGGGATGAATTCCAGCATCAGCTCTTAAAAAGTATATATTAGAAACAAACACTATATTCTATCTTATATAAAAGAGGATAAGCAAAAATGATGGAAATGACACTTATACAATGAATATTAAGTCACTAGCACCTACCTATGATGAAACAGGGATGTGTAACCCAACCAGGTGGGTAATCTGCATAGTGACTCAGGTATCTTGCCTGCAGGTACCCATTATAAATGCAGAAGACAAAGGCCAGGACAAATGAGATGAATGGTGTGGATTTCCCTCCTTGAATTAAAAATGGGTAGATGAGGGACCTAAGAGAAATACATCCTTCAGTTAAAACATGCATGTATAAAATAACCACTTGAATGCCAAAATTAGGTTATTTACTCATGCATGTCTATACATACAGTACATAGACGTTGTATAACAAATAAAAAGCATACCTTTGCAAATAATGGAACATGAACATGATTAGAAGTAGTTGGTTGGGCAGGTGTATTATCTTTGCACATGGACTCCATAGCACCAAACTCAAAGGCACCAGAAAAGCCGGCAGCTCCTGAACAAACCAGGCGAATTTAACATTCACAGGGAAGCCATACCTGCTGGATGCATATCTGCCATAGGGCACTTGCTCAAAGAGTAAAGTCACAAAAGTCATCAATGCCATAACCATCATCATGTACGATAAACAATCCAAAACGTACACTTCTTGCTCCTCCGAGGAGAATAATGTCTTCAGAATAGCGTCCATAATTGCTAATCGAAATACCACTTAAGTAGAAGAACGGTTCAGGTAATGTTTTGTAACTTGTGCACAAAACAAACTGACACCATGGAGAAACTGGAAGACCCGCCCATCACAACATGGGTTTCGCCAATCAAGAAAGGCGGTGGGCGGGGCTTGTGTAAAAACACGCCTTAATATATGCAAGTTTTAAAAAGATTTTAAACGACTCATTTTAGTAACTATAAAAGAGATATATTTATTGCTTATTTATCTTGTACTGTTGCTTTCCTAATTTAATATTTTTCAAAAAATTTAGTCAAATGCGGAATTAAATATTGAAATGCAGAACAACATCTACGGTGAAAGCGCATATTTTATATAATTTCGACTATTTTAATTTGTGTTATTTTTATAGTTGTACCATGATACGTTGTGTTTTATTCCTCGGACAATGAATTAATTAGGATTGAAGGTAAAAGGTTTAAAGGTAGAAAGAAAAACAAGCTTCTGCATATAAGTCAGGCGATAATGCGGGCATCAAGGAAGGGGTCTTTTAGTCGAATGTGCGCTTGTTTAGATTGCGTCACGAACACGTGAGTACAGCAGGAGCTGAGAAGTGCAGTTTTTCAGAGAGTAAGTCAAAACGCATCGCAGGTTTATCTCCAGAGTTATATGCGTGTCCGATATGGGCAGGAAAAACAGAAACAGACAAAGACCCCAGCAGAACAGAGATGGAAAACCAGAGGGGAAAAGAAGCCGAGATGATGCTGTGAGTTTGCTAACTGCTCTAGCTTCTTACTTTTCTGCCCAGTGCCAACACTGCAGATGCATGTCTGAATATAATTTATATATAATGTTATATCGTTGTGATTGTGAATGTATAATGTAAAACAGTTTCAATGTACTGGTAAATGGCATGTATGTAGGTAGTAATAGTCACTCACGTGGGTTCTTTTGGCAGGGTTGGGGAGCTGGATACTCTGAGATCATCAAGGAAAACAAACTCTTTGAGCATTACTACAAAGAGCTGAAGATTGTTCCCGAGGGAGAGTTTGAGGGGTTCATGGAGGCCATGAGGGAGCCACTGCCAGCTACAATACGCATCACTGGATACAAGAGGTGACCTGATGTTTTCTGCAGGTCTGAAGTTGTAATTGAATGACAAACCGTGATTTGATTGCCACCCGTTTGAATTGGGACTTAAATGGTTGAAAAATACTAGTTAAATTGTATTTACTGCTCTCAGAATCGTATAATTTATTACTGACCATCAGCCACACTGCTTTCAAGCCATATTGTTTGATAACTTCCATGGATAGTTGAGAGGACATTGTAATTTCATAAGCTTGTGACAATATGCTCATGTCACGGATTCTGTTAGATATATGATACTGATCTCACAATATGATACTCTCATGATACTTAAAAAAAAATTTAAGCTTTGTTTAAATTATTACTTATAAGACATGACAAAAGTGCTGTTCATTTATATGATCCAGAGAGGCAACTTAAGTTGTTTTTATTGACCTCCATGAAAAAGTTCTAATTTTGTTATCAAATGGAAAAAGTAAAAAGTAAAACAAAAACTAGAAATGTTGTTTTGGCAAGAAACTAAAATAAAATAAGTACGAAAATGACTAAAATTTGAATAAAAATAAATTAAAGCTACTTAGAAATATTAAAAAATGACAAAAGCACATTAAAGTTACTGATATTGAGCCTGTTTTAATTTTAAATATTAATCAATACTGTATTGGAATATAAACACTTTTAAATAACACTGCACACATGATGAACAGTTAAAAGAAAGTGCTGTTCATTAGAATGCTAAATCTGCTATTATATCAGGGCTGGACTTTATTATATAAGATTGGGCTTGGTCCTTCTCTCCCATGCAGAGTGCGATGATGACACCAGAATAGAAATATTCATTGTTCTGCTTGGTTAAAAATAGATTTTTTTTTTTTTTTTTAGATACATGTGCACTCTGTACCTGACTAAATAGGTTTAAATTTTTTTTTTTTGTTCAAAATTTATATAATAAGCGAGTACACCATGAATCCATTTTCCAAACCGTGTTTTTGGCTTGTCCTGAATCACTACGGTACACTTATAATAAGTGTTTATATTCTATATATACAGGTGCTGGTCATATAATTAGAATATCATCAAAAAGTTGATTTATTTCACTAATTCCATTCAAAAAGTGAAACTTGTATAATGTATACATTCATTCCACACAGACTAATATATTTCAAGTGTTTTTCTTTTAATTTTGATGATTATAACTGACAACTAATGAAAACCCCAAATTCAGTATCTCAGAAAATTAGAATATTACTTAAGACCAATACAAAGAAAGGATTTTTAGAAATCTTGGCCAACTGAAAAGTATGAACATGAAAAGTATGAGCATGTACAGCACTCAATACTTAGTTGGGGCTCCTTTTGCCTGAATTACTGCAGCAATGCGGCGTGGCATGGAGTCGATCAGTCTGTGGCACTGCTCAGGTGTTATGAGAGCCCAGGTTGCTCTGATAGTGGCCTTCAGCTCTTCTGCATTGTTGGGTCTGGCATATCACATCTTCCTCTTCGCAATACCCAATAGATTTTCTATGGGGTTAAGGTCAGACGAGTTTGCTGGCCAATTAAGAACAGGGATACCATGGTCCTTAAACCAGGTACTGGTAGCTTTGGCACTGTGTCAGGTGCCAAGTCCTGTTGGAAAATGAAATCTGCATCTCCATAAAGTTGGTCAGCAGCAGGAAGCATGAAGTGCTCTAAAACTTCCTGGTATACGGCTGTGTTGACCTTGGACCTCAGAAAACACAGTGGACCAACACCAGCAGATGACATGGCACCCCAAACCATCACTGACTGTGGAAACTTTACACTGGACCTCAAGCAACGTGGATTCTGTGCCTCTCCTCTCTTCCTCCAGACTCTGGGACCCTGATTTCCAAAGGACTACTTTCATCGGAGAACATAACTTTGGACCACTCAGCAGCAGTCCAGTCGAGACGCTTCTGACGCTGTCTGTTGTTCAAGAGTGGCTTGACACAAGGAATGCGACAGCTGAAACCCATGTCTTGCATACGTCTGTGCGTAGTGGTTCTTGAAGCACTGACTCCAGCTGCAGTCTACTCTTTGTGAATCTCCCACATTTTTGAATGGGTTTTGTTTCACAATCCTCTCCAGGGTGCGGTTATCCCTATTGCTTGTACACTTTTTTCTACCACATCTTTTCCTTCCCTTCGCCTCTCTATTAATGTGCATGGACACAGAGCTCTGTGAACAGCCAGCCTCTTTTGCAATGACCTTTTGTGTCTTGCCCTCCTTGTGCAAGGTGTTAATGGTCGTCTTTTGGACAACTGTCAAGTCAGCAGTCTTCCCCATGATTGTGTAGCCTACAGAACTAGACTGAGAGACCATTTAAAGGCCTTTGCAGGTGTTTTGAGTTAATTAGCTGATTAGAGTGTGGCACCAGGTGTCTTCAATATTGAACCTTTTCACAATATTCTAATTTTCTGAGATACTGAATTTGGGGTTTTCATTAGTTGTCACTTATCATCAAAATTAAAAGAAATAAACACTTGAAATATATCAGTCTGTGTGGAATGAATGTATACATTATACAAGTTTCACTTTTTGAATGGAATTAGTGAAATAAATCAACTTTTTGATGATATTCTAATTATATGACCAGCACCTGTATATAGACTATTTTAGACTGGTTCGTGTACCGCTGCAGAATTGCCTGCGTGATTCATCAGACATAAACAGAGAGAAGTAGCTAGTAGCACTGTCATACGCTAGAGCGCCAAAAGTTACAGACTGCAGCTTTAATTTATTAATTATAATTAATAAACATGGAAGCTCAAATGTCTGACTTTCTGGGTTTACCATATTTGATGCTAAATTTACACTTTAACTTTCATTTTAGATGTATTGTACACAGTACATATTTTCGGTCCACACAATACATATTGTTGCATTTTTGTATTGCGATGACCGTATATATTGTTACACCCCTACAATTTTATTGATGTATACATGTTTATTGAGATGTAACAAAATATGAGTGTAATACAACAATGTTCTAGTCACATCTTTTATGTATAAAGAACATTGATGCAAAAAAAAAACAGCACTTTATTTCAGGTAGTAACACAATAGAAGTTGGAAATATAAAATGTGAGTATACAACAATTTTACAGTTATGATTTGTCCCTTTTTCAACCCCTGTAATCAGTCATGCCAAAGAAATCCTTCATACTCTTAAAGAGAAATACTTCAAAGAGGTTCAAGATCTTGAGGTGGATGGGCAGAAGATTGAGGCTCCTCAGCCCTTAAGTTGGTAAGATGAATAAAAAACTGTTTGCTTGTGTGTTTTACTTTTAAATTAGTTTTGAGTGTCCTTGGAAATCTATAAAACATTGTACTTCAGGAGTGATCAGTAGTCTCACCATGCTGTTATAGGTATCCTGATGAACTGGCGTGGCACACTAACCTGAGCAGAAAGATTCTGCGCAAGTCTCCACTCCTGGAGAAATTCCACCAGTTCTTGGTTAGCGAAACTGAATCGGTAAATAAAAATCAGCAATTCCTGTGGAACTTCATTGTTTTTTAATGAATACAAATATAATTTGATCAGCCATTTTTTAAAAAAAAAAATGTTTTTATCCTATTTCCTCAATCAGGGGAATATTAGCAGACAGGAAGCAGTCAGCATGATTCCTCCTCTTCTACTAAAAATTGAGCCTCAACATAAGGTACACCATCATGAGCTTCCTTAAAAACCAGCTGAATGTTTTTCTGTTTTGCTTTCTGCATTCGGAGAATCTTTATAATTGTGAGGTCTCATCTCCATCATCTTTCTGGCTTGTCTGACTAGATTCTGGACATGTGTGCAGCTCCAGGATCGAAGACTGCTCAACTAATAGAGATGCTTCACTCTGACATGGACATGCCTTTCCCTGGTAAACCGTTACTCATTTGTATGGGTTTTAATTTAAGATGATCATATCTCATAGTTGTCCTTCATCTCTTCTGTATCTTTAGAGGGTTTTGTAATTGCCAATGATGTGGATAACAAGCGCTGTTACCTGCTGGTCCACCAGGCCAAGAGATTGAACAGTCCATGTATTATGGTGGTCAACCATGACGCCTCTAGCATTCCACGTCTGCACATTGATCAGAACGGGAAGAAGGACCTCCTGTTTTATGACCGGATCCTGTGTGATGTACCCTGCAGGTGAGGGTCTCTGCTTGGACCCAGAGTTGGTTTTATTGACCTCCATTAAAAAGTTCTAGTTTTTCAATCAAAATATTAAATTAGAAATGTTGCCTTGCCAAGTAACTAAAATAAAATGAGTAATTAGGGCTGCATGATAATGGTTGCACTGTTAATCACGATCATTTTGCTCAAATCAGCTCAAATCAAGAGAACGACAACTTGCATGGTTTGGTAGCAGAGTTAGTCGCAGCAAACAACAGACCGAAAGGAAACAGACTGGCTGTATTACACTTTTATTTGAGCAGAATGGAGAACGCTAAACTTAAATGTTTGCCAGTGTTTTCAGCTCATCAGTGCTTTTTCCATAATTGTGTGTGGTTGCCAGGTTGGGAAGTTTAAGTAAATCAAAGAACAGATGTTCATTCATGAGAAGAGCTCTGATTGGGGATTTAAATTCTTGACATCTGGCAACCAGATCCATCAAAGATTTTGGAGGCTTGTTACCAATGCAAGATAATGCAAATGGAAAATTAAAGTGAAAGGCAAATATCGCAAATGATTATGCTTAATAAATCAAGATAAGCAGAAATCATGATCATGATTAAAATACAATTTATCTTGCAGCCTAAAATTACTGAAATAAATCTTAATACAAATGACAGAAGCACATATAAAATTTTCTAAAGCTTAAAAAAATATTAAAGCTGAAAATATAAAAATAAAAGGTTATTCAAAATATTCAATTAAAAAAAATTATATATAAATAAGACTAAAATTATACTACACAAACCCCCATACCCTTACACTATATACAACCCAACTTGAAATAATTATTATTATATATAAGTATGAGCTGATCGTCTGAGCCATAGATGCCATACAGAAAAATAAGTCTGGTTCAAACTTTTAAGAATAAAATCGGGAACTGATTTTACTATACACGAAATGGGTTTGTTTGGCTTCTGATTGGTTTTGGCATCTGTAGAGTCTTTCTAACTGTAAAATCTGTAAAAAACTTAAAATTCTGTGTTGATCTTCCAGCAAACTTCCCAGAAGCTTCAACCTTACAGTCTGGTTTGTGATTATTGGTTGCTTAAAATGTAATCTGCTGGTCTCTTCTAAGTGGTTATAGGCCAAAATAAGCTGCAAA
>CM041817.1:22192638-22235138 GCA_023376895.1 Aspiorhynchus laticeps | reverse complement strand
TTTCATTTACAATTAAACAGAACATTTTACAGTACAATTTCTATTATCAGGGCTCCAGGCTAACATTGGAACGCAGTGTTACCAGCACCTGATTTGGTAGCACTGAACATGTAATTACAAGTTTTGTCTCTTAGAAATGCACATTAGAACAGGAGCTTGAGTTCAGAGTAGCAGGAGCTTGAGTTGGGATGCAGATGTACATTTGACAGTACCATTGTGAAAACTGTAACAGCCTCATCTTTTATACATAACCAAAAGTACAGCACCTCATTACCATGGTAAAAAAAAGTAGCCTAACTATATGGTTTCTATGGCGTTTGCATTGAAAAACAGTAGCCTAAAGACATTCAGTCAATTACAAATCCAAATCAACTGATAGAATAATTAACAAAATAATGTAATTATATTCCATTCCTCCTTTAACATATTTAGTAAATTAATAATATAATAATACTCCATATGAATATCCTCTGCCACCGTAACATTGTTACCGTTAGTGTTACTACAGTAAAACTATGGTAAATGTGTGTGATTTGTGGATTGAAACATCTTCTAACTGGATCGTTGTTGCACTGTTTCTGCTGCTTGCTGCATCAGTGTTGATGAGAATAACAGCCGATT
This sequence comes from Aspiorhynchus laticeps, assembly GCA_023376895.1. Taxonomy (NCBI): domain Eukaryota; kingdom Metazoa; phylum Chordata; class Actinopteri; order Cypriniformes; family Cyprinidae; genus Aspiorhynchus; species Aspiorhynchus laticeps. The sequence goes on along the minus strand of CM041817.1, from coordinate 22,234,517 downwards.
TATTTGGCTTTAGTTTAAATGAAAGAGACATGATTTGTACTGGAGAACTCTGCGCTAAACTACAGTGCTTCTTACTGGATTTCACAGCGTTGTTTAGTGCGTGATCGCGACTGCAGGGTCACTGTAATAGACGCATACGCTCTAAGCTCGCGCTGCGCTGTTATCTTTCAAGCATACCTTTCGGTGTCTCACTATGGGATACGCCCCTTCCGCGTATTCCTCAGAAGCCCTATTACATTACGCCAGCCCCAATTGGCTGGCAGACATGACGTTGTGTCTGGGAGTGGCCTCCCCACCCTGCAGTATAAAAGGAGCGACACAACGTCACTACGACATTCAAAAACCTCTTCTCGCTTCACACCAGAAGCCTTTAAGGAACTCTCGGACGAACGACACCACGCCGTTTTTCGCCAGACTCCTTCAATTTTTTGAACTCCTTCAGCTGATTGCAAGGATTGTTCGATACTACGATGGCTGCAGCAATGCAGACTGTCCCGGCTAGTGAGGGAGATGCTGTGCGACTTTTTGTTCATGCGGGAACAAAATTTCATGCAAAGACACACACCAGGTCTGCTCTGCATGTCTTGGGCTGAAACATGCCCAAATGGCGATCGAGAACCCCGGTTCCTGTGAACACTGCGCACGCTTCACTACGAAGAGCCTTCGTCGCAGGCTAGCACGCCAAGCTAGCCTGTCAGGCCACGATCCCCTCATGTCACCTAGCCCCGTTCCAGCTGCCACTCCGCAGGTATCCATCCCTGTAGAGCTGCCCACCACGGCAGCTTTATCATGGGGTGAACAGCTTAATGTTTGCGTCCCTCTGCCCGTGGCCGACCGTGGTAGCAGAGGCTGCAAAGTCTCGCTACGAGGGTAAGAGGCTGCCGAGAGCGAAACGGGCAGCACGGCAGCTTCTTCCTGTGTTTCCAGAGCTCCTGGAGGAGCTTGCGGTGACCTGGAAGGACAAACCGTTCACCAGTAAGTTACCCGTACAGGGAGGATCCGCTCTCGATGTGGAGGGAATGGAGAAGGCAGGACTTCTCCGAATGCCCCCCATGGAGCAACTAGTTGCCGCGCACTTGCACCCAAAGCACGCGGCGGCTGCAAATCTGACGTTGCCATCCAAAGCGGACCGTTTTCAGTCAAGCATGATGGAACGCGTTTATAAAGCAATTGCTCTCTCTGCCAGGGTGCTGAACGTGACCTCTATGCTGACCGCGTACCAAGCGGAATTGCAGGACGAAGCGTCGACCATGCCAGGTCAGACGCACTGGGAAGAGATCTGTGTTGTTACAGATCTTTCTCTGCGTCTTCAGAGGTGCGCGGTTCAAGCTGCGGGCAAGGCCATGGCCACAATGGTCATTCAAAGAGAGTACGTTGGCTTAACCTGGCTAATATCTCTGACAGGGTAAAAGAAGCTATCCTGGACGCACCGGTGGTCGCAGAGGGCATTTTTGGCTCGGCGTTGACACGGATGCAAAAGAGATGCGAGGAAAAGAAGAGGGATGATGAGGCTTTGCAGCTCTGTATGCCTAGGAAGGCACAGTCTGCACCCCCTCCGCCACCTCGGCAGACCTTCGCACAAGTTAAGGACAGTACAATTCGGGTACCGACTGCAGTTTGCGGATTCCCCCCCCATTTCAAAGGGATAATTCATTCTCAGGTGCGGGAAAAATTAAAGCATGTTCTTCAGGAAGAAATTTCCTCTGTTGAACAAAAGGGCGATAAGAGTGGTCCCACCCAAGCAGAGCCACAGCGGGTTTTACTCGAGGTACTTCCTCGTCCCAAAGAAAGGGACTCAAGCTCTTCGTCCCATATTAGATCTGCGTGCACTGAACAAGTACTTAAGGAAGTACAAGTTCAGAATGCTCACTCATTCTACCCTCCTAAAATTAGTGCACCATGGCGATTGGTTTACGTCAATCGACCTGAAGGACGCATATTTTCACACAAAGATATATCCAACCCACAGGAAATTCCTGAGGTTTGCTCTCCTTGGCGTGGCATACGAGTATCTGGTTCTTCCATTCGGCTTGTCTCTCAGCCCCCAAGTGTTTGTAAAATGCACAGAAGCGGCACTTACTCCGCTCAGGGAGAAGGGCATTCGTCTCGCTACTTACATAGACGACTGGCTGGTGACAGCTCAGTCAGAGCAAGAAGCGAGAGAACACACAGTTATGCTTCTGGAGCACAAACAGAAACTGGGGTTAAAATTAAACATCGAAAAGAGTGTTTTAATTCCCACACAGTCTATAACATATCTGGGACTATCACTGAATTCGGTGACATTCAGAGCGCGACTGTCAGAAGACAGGGTGAGAATTCACTCGGTGCATGACCGATTTTCAGAGGGGAAAAAGTGTTTTGTTTCACACATGCCTCAAGCTATTAGGATTGATGGCCTCAGCCCTGATAGTTATTCCCTTAGGCAGACTGTTCATGAGAGTTTCAAGCTGGGTAGCGTCTCAGGGACTGGACCCATTACGTCACTCCCGGAGGAGAGTGAGTGTGACGTCAGAGGCAGTCTTGGCACTGCGCCAGTGGAGACACCCGACCTTTCTGGTTCAGGGGGTACCCATGGGCGTGGTTCGAGCCAGACAAGTAATAACAACGGACGCGTCGTTGTCCGGTTGGGGGGGCATTCACGAGGGCAGGATAGTGAATGGAAGATGGGATCAACATCTGACCTATTTGGAAATGCTAGCCGTTTTTTTGACGTTGAAGCATTTTCTTCCTTTTCTCAAAGGGCATCATGTTCTCGTGAGAATGGACAACACTACAGTTGTGGCTTACATAAACCGACAGGGAGGTCTCCGATCACTTCCTCTGCACATGTTAGCATGCAAACTGATTTTATGGAGCAATGCCAATCTTTTATCCCTGAGAGCGACGCACGTACAGGGTGTTATGAACCAGGGTGCGGATCTGCTGTCCAGGGGCAATCCCCTCTACGGGGAGTGGAAATTGAATAGGGAAGTGGTCGAACAGATTTGGAGCATATACGGCAGAGCGACAGTGGATCTGTTCGCATCCCACGACAATGCTCAGTGTCCTCTGATTTTCTCACTGAAAGATCAGAGCGCGCCTCTGGGGATAGATGCGCTGGCGCACGAATGGCCTCACACTCTCCTTTACGTGTTCCCACCGATAGCGTTGATATCCCCAACACTCTACAGAGTGAGGGAGGAGGGACTAAAATTGATATTAATAGCTCTGAGGTGGCCAGGGAAATATTGGCTAGCGGAGATCATACATATGCTGTACAAAGACCTGTGGTCTCTCCCGCTGCGCAGAGATCTTCTGTCACAAGCAGAAGGGGAGATTTTTCATCCACATCCAGAATGCCTGGCACTATGGGCCTGGCCTGTGAGTGGTTCAATTTAAATACAACCGGTCTGTCTGACAGCATTATTAGAACCATACAAAATGCTAGAGCTTCATTGACTAGGTCTCTTTCTGAATGCAAATGGGGCGTGTTTGAGCGCTGGTGCGCAAAAACATGAGATTCCCTTTCAGTGTTCAGAGGCAGTTGTTCTATCACTTCTTCAGGATTTGATAGACCAAGGGAAAGCGTTTTCAACCATAAAAGTGTTTCTGGCTGCTATATCTGCTTGTCACATTGGTTTTGATAACAAAACTGTGGGGCAGCATCCTTTGGTATGCAGGTTTATGAAAGGTGCGCGCCGCGCCTTGCCAGTTTCAAAACCGATTTCCCCCTCATGGGATTTGGGGTTGGTACTAGATGCCCTTTCCATGTCCCCATTTGAGCCGCTGGATAAGGTTGATTTAAAAATATTGTCATTTATGACGGCACCGCTGTTAGCTTTAGCTTCGGCAAAGCGCGTAAGCGAGATTCACGCGTTTTCAGTGCATTCAGCGTGTTTGCAGTTCATGTCTGGGGATGCAGGGGTAGTTCTGAAACCTAATCCTGCATTCATGCCCAAAATAGTTAAGGCTATCATTCCTCTTGAGTTAAGAGCCTTCTATCCACCACCTTTTGCTTCATCAGAACAGCAAAAGTTAAATGCATTGTGTCCAGTGCGTGCTTTACGCATTTATACAGAAAGAGCTAGAGGGTTCAGGGAGAGTGATCAGCTGTTCGTATCTTGGATGAAACCTTGTACGGGGAAGCCGATAACTAAGCAGCGTTTATCGCACTGGATAGTGGAGGTGATCTCTTTTGCATATTCCAGTAAGGGTCTTGTGTCCCCATCTGGTTTACGTGCACACTCAACAAGGGGAATGTCAACTTCCTGGGCTCTATTTAAAGGAGTCACGTTACAGGATATTTGTGAAGCGGCGAGTTGGTCCTCGCCGCATACATTTGCAAGGTTCTATAAACTGAATGTTACAGCTCAGGCTTTAGCGCATGCAGTATTGAGCGTAGGAATGTGAGTCACGAGTCATGACTCGTTCAGCCCCGGATGTAGTAATTGTGGTTGGCAGGAGACTTCTAGGCAGGCTATCTGGCAATACGGGAGTTAGGATATCCCATAGTGAGACACTGAAACGTATGCTTGAAAGAGAACAATAGGTTACTTGCGTAACCCCGGTTCTCTGATAGCATTAAGTGAGGTGTCTCACCAGATCACCCTCCTTGCTGTGTGAAGCGAGGAAGGGGTGTATTTGTTTTGAATGTCGTAGTGACGTTGTGTCGCTCCTTTTATACTGAAGGGTGGGGAGGCCACTCCCAGACACAACGTCACGTCTGCCAGCCAATTGGGGCTGGCGGAATGTAATAGGGCTTCTGAGGAATACGCGGAAGGGGCGTATCCCATAGTGAGACACCTCACTTAATGCTATCAGAGAACTGGGGTTACGCAAGTAACCTATTGTTTTCTTTTGAGGCGCGCGGATTAAAGGTCTGTGTGGTGCGCAGTTCAAACGAGTCCCGCTATTTTGTTCCGCTTTTGACACGTTTGGTGTTTAACATATCTATCATGCACAACAGAGTGACAACGACTATCAGTTACACAATGTATTTTATCCAGTGTGTTTGAGTTTAAACCCCGCGCTGCAAACACCTCTTAAGCACACAGAATAATGCAAGTGGGCATTTTTAATTGTTTATTTATTTTTGTAATCGCGGCTTTGAACGATTACGTAATCGTGGCATCCATAATCGTAATCGCGATTAGAAATTGTATTAATTGTGCAGCCCTACTGTGAATACAGGGTTTCCTCTGGGTCTTAAAATGTCTTAAATGTAGTTATCAAATTTAAGGCCTTTTAAAAAGTCTTAAATTGTACAAAAAAAAAGAGACTTTGTGGACAGAAAGACCAGAATTGCAATATGGCTGAATGTGACGATTAAACTTCAAAAGGCTATGATTTCATTAAATAAACATGAACGCTGCACCTTCAAAGTCCGGTGCTGCGCTGCTTTGTGTACTGCCTGCCATTACTGGCAAAAGTTATATTTCTACCAAACGCTCCACCTGCTGGCAGAGAATGAATGTGCATTTTCAATAAAACTGTTGTTTTGTTCAGTTCAGACAAATGCAAAAATCAACCTGTTTTTACTCTGCAAACATGCAGAGCTTTAAATGTGAACTGGTGGTTCAATAAGAAGATCATGCATTATAAAAATCTAAACAGTATAGAGGTGTGCGACGTGTGGTCTGCGACAATATCGTAATTGTTGTTTTAACAATGTGCGATTTCGATTATCGAGTATATCACTACAGAGTGTACGCATAGGTGATGAAGTCTAGTAAGTTAAAGGGTTAGTTCACCCAAAAATAAAAATTCTGTTATTAATTACGCACCCTCATGTCGTTCCAAACCTGTAAGACCTACAGTCATCTTCGGAACACAAATTAAGATTTTTTTTGATGGAATCTGAGAGTTTTCTGACCCTCCATAGACGGCAAGGATATTACCACAATCAAGGCACAGAAACGTAGCAAGGACGTCGGTAAAATAGTTAATGTGACATCAGGGCAACTTTTTTTTTTTTTTTTTTACACAGTAATTTACAGTTTAATATGGTACTATAGACATTGCCCTACCCTGCTCATATGGTATTAATTTTATTTGTGCAGGTCTTAAAAAAGGTCTTTAAATTTGAGCTTAAAAATCCTGCAAAAACCCTGGAATAGTATGCAAGCGTTCTGAGTGCATGAACTACTTGGATTTGCCTAAATCCATTCTACCGGTATGTGGAATATTGTAATGCGCTCCACTTGATCTTCTATATCCATTGGGAGATATGCAATAGAGGTAATATATGTAGAAGTATATCTTATAAAAAGTATGAATTATGTAAGTGTATCTTTGAAAATATCTTAAAAAGTAATTTATTCCTGTAAAGTCAAAGCTGAATTTTCAGCATCATTACTCCAGTCTTCAGTGTCACATGTAGGGATGCAGCGATTAACCGGTTTTACTATTAACCGCGCTTTAAAACGTCACGGTTAATTAATCGTAAAGGCTCCACTACACCGAGTGTTTCTGTTGCACGGAACGGAACTGTTGCAACTTGCGCAAAATGAAAACAAAGTTACACTAGCGGTGCACAAGCTTAAAATGTGCTTATCAGAGCTACTACACACACTAAATGCTGTGCTTATCAGAGACACGGAGACTACTACACACACTAGATTAACTATGACAGAGGAACCAAACAGCGATCCTTTATTTCCACCAGAGAATGAATTAAGTCGATAGTGTGGGACCATTTTGGGTACACCAAGAATGACCAGGGCATCATTTAAATATTGCCGTAAAAATTGCTGTTAAAGAGTATAAATGAGGGATAATGTACGGCTAGCCAACCTGTTCTCGCTGTGCAATAAACGATTTTAATGCACGACGTGAAGGCAAGGACCACCTGACGCGAAGTTCGTTATCTCTAGCATTCTGCCCGCTTCAAACAGAGATGAAATAGTGGGGAAAGAGAGAGAGAGAGAGAGAGAGAGAGAGAGGTGACAGTTGCGTGCGTGAATTAGCCTAACTTACCTGCATCTGCACGTTACTGCAAACAATGTAGATTTGAGTTCAGTTATTTAAACAGTCATTTTACCCCCTCTTTGCTGATTATTATAATGTAGATCCAGTATCTAAGCTATTTTATTAATGAAAGTCGCTGGGCAGCGTTGACAAGTTTCTGTCCTCCTAAATGTTTGTGTGGGCAGCTCGATCTCAATCTCCAAACCAAAATAATAGACATGATTTTCTCAGGCCATATGTAAAATCAGATGAACAAAGATTATTAAAATGAATAAGTATGGATGACAGTTGATTACAATAATAGTTTAGTTTATTCCCCTCATTAGTAACAGTGTCCTCTGTGGGATAAATAAAGTTATTAATATAAGACTAATATTAATACTTAATTAACATTGTGATTTATCATCCCTGTTACAGTATTATTCATAAGTCACTTTTTTTTCACCATCTTTCCAAGTTCTGTACCTCAGGTCCAAAAGAAATGTAGAAAGAATATACAAAATGAAAACACAAAAACATTTGTGATCCATTTCCATTTGTTATTTTCAAAAGAGAAATACTGACATGGATGTTTAGCAGAGGTCACATTTTTTAATTGCAATAGGAGAGATGGACTTTTTTTTTCTTTAGAATTATTATTTTGTGCTGTATTATTGGTTACTGTGTTATTTCTGTTTCAAAAGGCAGAAATAAATAACACTTTAATATCTAAAGAGTGTTTGTGATTTTATGTTGTGAAATTAATAAATGCATAATAATCGTAATAATCGTGAAACCGTGATTATTCCTCAGACTATAATCGTACCAACAAAATCTATAATCGTTGCATCCCTAGTCACATGATCCTTCAGAAATCAAATACGCTGATTTGACGCTCAAGAAACGTTTCAATGTCTTTACTGTCAATTTTAAGGTGTTCTTGCTGAATAAAAATATTAATTTTACACACATACAGATTATTTATTTTATTAGATCTGTTAAATTAAGACATTTTTAGATACTTGTTGTGTACACAACTGTATTGAAGTCAACAATGTATCATAGTTTTGTACTAGAGTATACTGTTCAGTTAGCATTACTCCATTCTGAACGTGTCCCAGTGTCTTCATGCTCTCAGATGAACCCAAAAGTCTTGATACATGATGATCATTGTGTCGGGAGCTTAAGCGCTTTGGCAGCGGCAGTGAATTAGCAGTGGTGTGTTTGCTGGAGGAGTGTTTTCTGTACCTCGTTAATGAAACGAGATGTTGCATCTAATGAGGAGTTGTATTCTTTAGGTTGCACTGTCAGCATGGGTCTGTTTGTCTGTTCTCAGGGTGCAGTGGTTGCAGAACAGAACAGTTTATGCTCTTAAGAGTATGTGTCTTTTCAATTCCTCTCTTTGTCTGTCAGGCTGCAGATCAGGATCGCAGTGCGAGGTGTGGAGCAGCTGGCAGTAGGGGGCAGGATGGTGTACTCCACCTGCTCTCTGAACCCCATCGAGGATGAAGCCGTAATCGCTGCCCTGCTGGAGAAGAGTGAAGGTATGTCTGCTGTCCTCCAGCTTCTGGCTCATAAAAACATTTCTGCCCCATTTCATTCAAAGAGAGAAATATATTTTGCATAAAGAAAATCAAGCTTTATTTTAGGACCTTTTTTTTTATTTATTCGATTTTCTTATTTGAATTTATCAATAATTTTCACCCCAGTTCTTCTTACTATATTTTGCTTTTGAGTGTTTCTTTCTTTTTTTTTTTCCTCATAAGTGCCATTTTTTTTTTTGAAACTTTCTGCAATAAAATTATTTTAAATCTGCAAATATAAAAATGAATAAATATGTATGTGTGAGTAGTTTTCTGAGCAGTGTTATTTTAGTATAATTAACATGCTGTTATAAATTGTTAATATTTTGAGTTCAATTTATATTTCTGTTTTAACTTTTACTATTGAAGTTTTAGTAATTTTGTTGTGTTCTTGTCATTATGAAAATAATAAAAATGGCTATGGAGTAGTATTTCTAGATAAACTAATAATTTACTAAATTATTTTGGTTAAAGATGCACCCTATTCTTGAGATGTACCCTTGTATAAGTTTCAACTCTTTGGTTTGTTGTGGGTCTTTCTATTAAAATAAAGTTCAAAACCTGTGGGAAATACGATTTTTCAATCAAACAGTGTATTTCCAAGCATTAAGCTGAATGTATTAGTCTTCTCATTTCTCCTTCATTTTCTGCTTTTACTGATCTCACTCTCCTGTGGTGGTCTCTTCACTCTTGTTTATTTCTCAGGTGCTTTAGAGTTAGCAGATGCCTCTGCAGATCTCCCAGGACTCAAATATATGCCTGGAATTACAGCTTGGAAGGTAATTAAGAATTAGCCTCCACTCTCTGACATCAATTTTTTTTCCATACCGTTTCTGCTTTTGAATGTTGAGTTTGCCCTGGTTTGTCTTTTGCGTTAGTGCAGTCATTTCCCTTCATTAACTAAAGGGTTAACATAGGGCAGAATCCCCTGGATGATTAGGGGAAAGACCCTCGTTAGCGACTTGATAGCGGGAGGGCCTCCGTTTTATGACCTCCTTGTTTTTTCCCCAAAAATTTGGGGCCCCTTTTTTTGGAAAAAAGGGTTTTTTACCCAAATTAAATTAAAATTTTCCCTTCAAAAAATTAAAAAAAGGGGAAAAAGGTTGCCTTAAATAAATTTGAAAAGGGCCAAAAAAAGGTTGCATGTTTTACATATCCCAAAAAAGGGGGGGGAAATTTTTTTTGAGAGAAGGGAAAAACCAAAGGGGGAAAAACCTTTATAATTTTTTGGGGAAATGGGAAAAGAAACAAAAAAATTTTTGAAAATTTGTTTTTAAATCGCTTTTAAATAAAAATTTTTTTCCAAATTTGAAAAATTTAAAAAAAAAAAAAATTTTAAAAAAATAAAAGTTTGAAATTTAAATGTTTCAAAAAATTCAATTAAAAAAATTTTTATTTTAAACAAAAAAAAAACCCAAAATTTTTTAAATAAAAAAATTAAAAATTTAAATTTTAAAAAATAAAAAAACCCAAAAAAAAAATATTTAAAAACTTTAAAATTTCCCAAAAATTTTAAATAAAAATTTTTTAAATTTTTTATTTTAAAATTTTAAAACTTAAAAAAAAATTTAAAAAAGGAAAAATTAAAATTTTTAAAATTTTAAAAATTTTTTTAAAAAATTTTTTGGCAAAATTTTAAAAAAACCCCAAAATTTAAAATTTTAAAAATTTTAAAAAAAATTAATTTTTTTCAGTTGGTTGTTATTTTGTAAAAGAATTTTCTTTTAAAATTTTAAAAAAATAAAAGGGAACTTTTTTTTTAAAAACCCCAAAAGGGTTTTTTTTCTTTTTTTGGGTTTTTAGGCCCCAATTTTGGAAAAAATTTTTGAAAAAACAAAATTTAAACCCCACAAACCCCAGAGCCTTTTTCCCTTACAAATTCTTTTGGAAAATTTTTTTTAAAATGTAATTTTCCTTTTGTGGGGAAATATGCCAAAAAACTTTTTTTTTGGGTTTTTAAAAACCACCCTTTTTGTTTAAAAATTTTTTTCCCCGGGAAATTTTGTTAATTTGGGTTTTCCAAAAAATTTCTTTTTTAAAAATAAATTTTGGGTGTAAAACCCAAGTAAAAATTTAATAAAAAGGGAAACTCCTTTTTTACTTTAGTTTAAAAACTTTAAAGGTTAAATTTATTCCCAAATTTTTTGGGGTTTTTAAATTTAATTTTTCCCCAAAAAATAAACCAAGGGGCACGGGTTGTTTTTCCCAGGCCCAAACAATTTTTTTTAAAAACCCAAATTTCCCCTTTTTTTTCCCTTAAAAAAAAAATTTTCTTGGGGAAAAATTTATTTTTCTTTAAAGGGAATTTTTTTTTGTTTTCCCCCCGGGTTTATTGGGAAACTTTATTAAATTTTTAAAAATTTTAAATTTTTTGGATTTTTTTTCTCCGAAAAAAATAGTTTGAATGCATTGTGTTTATGCGGTTTAAGGTTAAAAAAACTCATTTTCCACATACTGTACATTGTTGCTCCTCTATGCCCTGCCTTCCTGAAACGTGTACATTTTTACAAAGCTTGTCGTTCTGAAAAGCACGGTGGGTGTGTGTGGGTGTGTGTGTGGGTGGGTTGGGGTGGTCTGATTGGCCTGCTATCCAGTGCGTTGTGATTGGCTAAATACCTCAAGCATGTGACTGAAATGTTACGCCCCTTACTATATTGTGATGCTGTGTCCCGGTGCGACGAGATAAAAACAATAAAACCCATTATAAACAAGGCATTTGTTGCATCCAGTGGGGACATAATTATAATGACTTATACTGTCTTTTTACTTGTCGCATTGCATCGCACCGCATAAACATGAAACCATGTCTGCATTTGTGATCAGAGAAATGACAAACAACAGCGCTACTCTACACTGCTCAGAACTCGCGTTTGAATAGTCAGTGGCAAATTCTTTAAATATGAAAACATACTTGCTGGCTGTGAGTCAGAAGCGCCAGACTGTCCTTGCAAAGTTGGAGTTGCCTCACTTTATAGAAACGGCATTTGTGCACAGCCGGCATTGTAGGCTACTATCCCAGGTTCAGGAAACACTCGAATATTTGGGTTGAACTGTTGTAAATACAACTTAACCACTGATTTCTAGTTGTGTCCTATTTTGGAAGCCCAAACAAAGTAGTTTCACTTTTGAAATGAAACACACAGCATCTCCACGACACGGCAGTGACGGCAACAATACTACAGCGAGAATAAAAGTTATGCCGCCTTTCTTTGTGTACACATTTGGGGTGGTGTTATGCAAATCTTCCAACACAGTGACTTAGACATGTGGGGGCGTGTTTAAATGAGGCGTTTTAAGGGGGCGTGGACGAGTCTTAACTTTTATAAAGAATATCTCTTTGGGTCTGAGACTTTAGTCTTTGCAACTTCAGGGATCTTATCTATGCACGAACAGCTTGTAACATTCCAAAGAGAAAGGAAAACTTGAAATCGCATTATGACCCATTTAAGGGGCAGTCATATTATAATAAGATCCCCCTTTCTACATCATGGGGGGAGCGAAATCTGAGTGGCTCGTTTTTTCACAAGCTTGCAGAGAAAGGCTTACCCAAAAATGTACTAGGTGGTTCTTTCATGTTTTCTGGGTTGTAGATGCACCAGGGACACGATTATAGCACTTAAACACGGGGAAGAAGTCAGATTTTCATGATGTCACCTTTAAATGTTGCTACAAAATGAATCTGGGCCAAAATAAACTTTTTGCCACACATGCCAATGGTGAGTGACTTGATAATTAACCGGCCATATATACAGGTGCTCGTCATATAATTAGAATATCATCAAAAAGTTGATTTATTTCACTAATTCCATTCAAAAAGTGAAACTTGTATAATGTATACATTCATTCCACACAGACTGATATTTCAAGTGTTTATTTATTTTAATTTTGATTATTATAACTGACAACTAATGAAAACCCCAAATTCAGTATCTCAGAAAATTAGAATATTACTTAAGACCAATACAAAGAAAGGATTTTTAGAAATCTTGGCCAACTGAAAAGTATGAACATGAAAAGTATGAGCATGTACAGCACTCAATACTTAGTTGGGGCTCCTTTTGCCTGAATTACTGCAGCAATGCGGTGTGGCATGGAGTCGATCAGTCTGTGGCACTGCTCAGGTGTTATGAGAGCCCAGGTTGCTCTGATAGTGACCTTCAGCTCTTCTGCATTGTTGGGTCTGGCATATCGCATCTTCCTCTTCACAATACCCAATAGATTTTCTATGGGGTTAAGGTCAGGCGAGTTTGCTGGCCAATTAAGAACAGGGATACCATGGTCCTTAAACCAGGTACTGGTAGCTTTGGCACTGTGTGCAGGTGCCAAGTCCTGTTGGAAAATGAAATCTGCATCTCCATAAAGTTGGTCAGCAGCAGGAAGCATGAAGTGCTCTAAAACTTCCTGGTATACGGCTGTGTTGACCTTGGACCTCAGAAAACACAGTGGACCAACACCAGCAGATGACATGGCACCCCAAACCATCACTGACTGTGGAAACTTTACACTGGACCTCAAGCGACGTGGATTCTGTGCCTCTCCTCTCTTCCTCCAGACTCTGGGACCCTGATTTCCAAAGGAAATGCAAAATTTACTTTCATCAGAGAACATAACTTTGGACCACTCAGCAGCAGTCCAGTCCTTTTTGTCTTTAGCCCAGGTGAGACGCTTCTGACGCTGTCTGTTGTTCAAGAGTGGCTTGACACAAGGAATGCGACAGCTGAAACCCATGTCTTGCATACGTCTGTGCGTAGTGGTTCTTGAAGCACTGACTCCAGCTGCAGTCCACTCTTTGTGAATCTCCCCCACATTTTTGGATGGGTTTTGTTTCACAATCCTCTCCAGGGTGCGGTTATCCCTATTGCTTGTACACTTTTTTTCTACCACATCTTTTCCTTCCCTTCGCCTCTCTATTAATGTGCTTGGACACAGAGCTCTGTGAACAGCCAGCCTCTTTTGCAATGACCTTTTGTGTCTTGCCCTCCTTGTGCAAGGTGTCAATGGTCATCTTTTGGACAACTGTCAAGTCAGCAGTCTTCCCCATGATTGTGTAGCCTACAGAACTAGACTGAGAGACCATTTAAAGGCCTTTGCAGGTGTTTTGAGTTAATTAGCTGATTAGAGTGTGGCAACAGGTGTCTTCAATATTGAACCTTTTCACAATATTCTAATTTTCTGAGATACTGAATTTGGAGTTTTTATTAGTTGTCACTTATAATCATCAAAATTAGAAGAAATAAACACTTGAAATATATCAGTCTGTGTGGAATGAATGTATACATTATACAAGTTTCACTTTTTGAATGGAATTAGTGAAATAAATCAACTTTTTGATGATATTCTAATTATATGACCAGCACCTGTATTTGCTGCTCAAGAAAAATGACGTCATCTTCATCATGATGTTGAAAACAGTTAAGCTGCTTACTATTTTTGTGGAAACTCTTATCTGAAATTGAGATCTTTTGTAACATTTTAAATGTCTTTACTTGCTATATAAGACCATGATCCGCACTCACAAAATAGTCTTCTCTTTAGCGTTTATTTGATATTAATCACCAATAGGATAAAACAAACGTTTCAGCTCAATGTCTTCATTGTGAGCTCTGCTTCTTCAACACACTAAAGAAGGCCTTGAACCGAAACATTTGTGTTTTATCCTATTGGTGATTAATATAAAATAAACGCTAAAGAGAAGACTATTTTGTGAGTGCAGATCATGGTCTTATGTACTAAGTAATTGATTGAAACACCAAAATAAAAGATTAAGTGATGAAAGAACGCGTTGCAAACAGCTTTGTGGAAATGTCTTTTCTGTCGCTTTTGATTGGTTTAATGCATCCTTGCTGAATAAAAGAGTGAATTTCTTTACAAAAAAGGTAGTTTAATCTAGCTCTGTGCTCTTTTAAAGGTAATGACTAAAGAGAGTCAGTGGTTTTCTGACTGGTCAGAGGTGCCAACAAGTCGACACACTCAGATCAGACCCACCATGTTTCCACCAACAGACTCAGAAAAGCTGGCCAATATGAACCTGGAGAGATGGTGAGATAGTTTTGATCCTATATATCTGTCTATAACAGAAACTAACAGCTTTTAATCAAACAAACAAACAAAAAACTAACAGCTTCAAACTGTTTCTGCACATGCTTGTGTTGTTCCAGACCTCTCCTCTAGATGGTAGTATACAACCACAGTAAAAGTGAAGCAATACAAACATGTAAACTGTCACTGTGTGTGTGTGATCCTAATTTATCTCTAGTCACTATGGTACATATGGCTTGTGTTTTCAGTATGAGAATATTGCCCCATCACCAGAACACCGGTGGGTTTTTTGTGGCTGTGTTGGTGAAGAAGGCACCTATGCCATGGAACCGCCATTTCCCAAAGGTAATAGAAACATAAACTATATGCAAACAGAGCATTGAAGTTGTATGAGAGTACATTTATGGTATCTTTTTGTCGTTTTGACCAACAAAGCTGTTTTCTTGTATGAATCCACCCTCTTTGCAAGCGTGTGTACCTATAGTTGTTTCCATCCAAAGTTACGAATTAAACATGCGCAAAATTTGAATATCGCATAAAACATTTGCAAATAAAGCACCGTTTCCATCCAGTGAGTTGAAGAGAACAAAATAGTCACTTCCAAATTAACTTGTGCTAAATATCACGAGGAAAAAAATAATTTGCTACAGTAGGAGAAGGCACTGTATATAATATTTTTTTTGTATACAATAAACTACGAGCTTCAGAGCGTGTAGACAAAATGTGGTCATGTTACCTTATTTTCAGTGCCTGCTGTTTGGGAACGCAGTTTTGGGAGTTAATTATAACGGAGCACTTTGACGAGACTTTGCTTAAGCGTTTTAGAAAACTAGCATTTCAGATGCTGTGCAATGAGATCGGTCCATTGGTTGGTCCAGTTATGCTGTCCCATCGCAAAGTCACATGTCTTTTTTGATGCGCATTAAGGAATTTATTCGGTAAAAGTGTTTCCATTAGTGCTGTCAAACGATTAATTGCGATTAAGAAAAATAGGTTATGTTTATATATTAAATATATTTATATAAAATATAATACTATAAATGTAAATATTTTCCAAATATATACTGAATGTGTGTATATGTATATGCATGTATATGTATATATATGTGTGTGTATGTGTGTGTATGTGTGTGTATATATATACATGTATGTGTATGTGAAATAAACCCAGTGCACATAAATATATTATGTAAACAAACTTTTATTTTGGATGCGATTAATTGCCAGTAATCATTTGACAGCACTAGTTTACATCATAGTTTATGCACATGTTTTCTTACCGGATAAGAAATTTATCCTACTTAGTTGAGCAACTACTTAGGTGAGCGCACAAGTTTTTTTTTTGTTTTTTTTTTTTTTTATGCGCAATTTTAGTATTTATGCGCATCTTGGTGTTTCCATCAAGCGTTTTTAAATTTTATTTATGCAATATCCCAAATTGCGCATAAAAATAGGTGGATGGAAACATGGCTATTGTCTCTGTCCTCTCTTTGTGTGTAGCTTCGTAATAAGGAGGTGAACTCCTCCAGTGAGGCGGCTCCTGCAGAGGAGCTGCAGATGGGGGAGTCTCCCACTGACGTCCCACCAGCAGACTGCTTGTCTGCTTACGCCCCTGTGGAAGATGTGGAGGGCGAGACTCCTGCAGAGGGAAACCTGTCTGTCCCAGATACCCCTGACCCTTCAGAGGTCCAGAAAGATAATGTCTGTGGGTGAGTATCTTCAGCCAGGTGTGTATGTGGGCGCAGCAGTCACCCTATTGTTCTCTCTCCTGTTTTTCATTCATTCTATTGTTCTCTCTGCTGTGGATTTTGGGACTCACCAATAAAGATATTTTGGCTGATGATGATAAATGAATGATAAAGCCTATAAGTCATAAGGGTTTTAATAACCAGTATTATAAATCAGTAGATCTATTATTTGTTATATTTTTGTTGATTTTAAACATTTAATTAACAAGATCTTGGTAAAATAATATTAAATATTAAAATAAATCAATACAATGCCAAGAAAATCGGTAGCATTTTTAGGGTGTCCATGATCATGGTAGGGATGATCATGTCCATAGTTCCCAGATGAGATTTTGCTCAAGACATTTCAAACACAGTCCTGTTAACATCTTGTTAATGTGTAGTAATAATAATAATAACTAATGATAATCAATGTATCTTACATAATATTACAATAACAATAGTTAATATTCTAGCAACATGAATGACAAACAAATCTAAATGTTGTTGTTGTTGTTGTTGTTGTTATTATTATTATTATTATTATTATTATTATTATTATTATTAGAATAGTTTAAAACAACATTATAGCTGTTAATATTAATTTGATAAAACAACTTTTATAAACCTAACTATATTATTACAATAGTAATAAATAACTGATAATTCATGTGTGATTTTGATTATATAACATACTTTGTTATTATCATATTATATCATAGTTATTTATTATTATTATTATTATTATTATTATTATTATTATATAACAGTTAATATTAACAGCTATAATGGTTTTTAAATTATTCTAATAAAATTAATAATAGTTTTTGTTATTAACGTTGTTAGAGTATTAACTATTATTGTAGTATTATGTAACAGACACATTGATTATCATTAGTTATTTTTATTATTATTAGAATAGTAAATAGTTTTTATTTATTTATTTTAATCTATTAACTAATTTATTAGTGATTGCCAATAGTAGTGTTAGTAATAATTCTATTTATAATCTTTGTGTAATTATTATTTTATTTTTTTTGGACTGTTAAATATTATACACGTGGCCACAATTAAATTCATTGCAAAATAAAATTTCCATCTGGAATCTACGTGAATTGCTCTTTAAATGGCTCCTTACTGTGAAAATAACAGCAGTATAAGAAAAACATGTCGTTGCATTGTTAAGTGATGTGACATACGACCAAGTATGGTGACCCATACTCGGAATTTGTGCTCTGCATTTAACCCATCCAAAGTGCACACACACAGCAATGAACACACACACACCCGGAGCAGTGGGCAGCCATTTATGCTGCAGTGCCCGGGGAGCAGTTGGGGGTTCGGTGCCTTGCTCAAGGGCACCTCAGTCATGGTATTGAGGGTGGAGAGGGCGCTGGTTATTCACTCCCCCCACCTACAATTCCTGCCGGCCCGAGACTCGAACTCGCAACCTTTCGATTACGAGTCCGACTCTCTAACCATTAGGCCACGACTTCCCCACAATGGGGAAGAGACATTATACTTGTATTATTATTTGATGACAGTTTGAACCATTTATTGCTGCATACTCTGTTGTTTCACATAATAGTTACAGCATACAGCAACTGTGCAGTATTCTTTAAGAATTCAGTAAGAAAGAATTCCATTTCAAACCCATTGGCTTTCTGGCGTTACTTGTGGTGTTGATTTCAGTGTCCCCTGATGGACGGTGTGTGTTACTGCAGTCTTTCTTCAGTTACTGTGCTCCACATTGATATGAAGTGCTCTGTCTGTTCCAGCCCCCCTCCTCCAAAGAAGATGAAACTCTTTGGCTTCAAAGAGGATCCTTTTGTGTTTCTGACAGAGGATGACCCCATCTTCCCCCCCATCCAGTGAGTGCCTCTCCTCTCCATTTACAAAGCCTCGCTACTCAATACAAATACTGTTTTTACAAACGCTCTCATATCTTGCTTGTTTTTTTTAGCAGTATTTTTCTGATCCCAGTGTGTGTTTGTCATGTCTGAATATATGTGACTTTGGACCACAAAACCAGTCTTAAGTCGCTGGGGTATATTTGTAGCAATAGCCAAAAATACATTGTATGGGTCAAAATGATTGATTTTTCTTTTATGCCAAAAATAATTAGGACATGAAGTAAAGATCATGTTCCATGAAGATATTTTGTCAATTTCCTAATGTAAATATATCAAAACTTAATTTTTGATTAGTAATATGCATTGCTAAGAACATCATTTGGACAAATTTAAAGGCGATTTTTCTAATAGTTGTATCTCGGCCAAATATTGTCCAATCATAACAAATCATACATCAATGGAAAGCTTATTTAAGCTGCTTTCAGATGATGTATAAATCCCAATTTCGAAAAATTGTCCCTTATGACTGGTTTTGTGGTCCGTGGCCACATAATACGCTTTGAGTGGGCTGGGGCCTTTGTTTGTTATTACACTATACATCCTATGTGACCAATCAGATGAATGGATGATATGATCATTATCGTTCAGTCACTGTGACTCCGTCTTTTGTTTGTGATGAATGTTATTTATTTTCTCACACAGATGCACAGTGCCACAGCGCTGGCAACCTGCCATTTTGACTTGTTGGAGACAACGCCTCTGCTCCATATGTCGCAGCGTGTTCAGCGCTGTGCGCGTATGTGTTTTTTTCCTTCTGTCTAACCATTTAGTTTATGCTGTGATATTTCTTTGTCTGCTGCAGAGCTTTCTACAACCTGTCTCCAGATTTCCCCAAGCTGAACTTATTGACTCGCACCCACGAAGGAAAGAAGAGGCACCTGTACATGGTGTCCAAAGAGCTCCGAAATGTTCTGCTTAACAACAGCGAGAGAATGAAGGCAAGATCACACACACACACACACACACACACACACACAGAGACGCTCTCTGATGGTCCTTCATCAGTGCTAGCAGTGATTGAAGATGGCGTACAGGCAGATGGGGACAGCAGCCTCGCTATGATCTCATCTCTATCTGTGCTCTAGTGCCTTCACATTCATCAAGTATGAAACAACCATCTGCTGCTAATGTAAACAGACATCACTGGAGCAGTGTTACAACAAAGCACACCGTAAACACTTACACACCCCATCCTTTGTTGTACTGTTTGTGTTCTGAGCAATTAACATGCTGCAATGTTATTTGGGTAGTAATGCAGAACTATTATAAAGTTTATTTTTTTTATTTTTTTTTTTTTTTATAAATTAAACATGAAGATAAATAAGATAATTAAAGATGATAATATTTATTGTTATTATATAAATTATTATTATTATAATTTTATATATATAAAAGTACCATATTTTTGTGTGTAACTGTGTAAGGGAAACAGGTCAATTTAGCTCAAAGGGAATCATTTATGATTTTATAGGAAATTTGAATAGAATCGCTGTTTTACAGCTGATCTCAGAGTCGGCAGCGATTCACTGAACGAGTCATATAACATCAACTCTACACTGGATATTAAAATCCAAAATATAGTGAAAACACTATTAAATAGCACAGTAACAAGATCGGCAGTTTAAGACATTAACTTGTAAGCACAAAACACAAGATATTTCTCTTTTCAATATAAATAAGACTTTATTGGATAAATCTAAGACATGTAAACTAATCTAACACATTCATACAAGTTGCAGAAAGTGAGGAAAGGATGAGTTTAAGAGAATGAAAATGTGAAATCCCAAGTTTACAGCAATAAGTGCTATTGCATAGACCTGAACAACCGTCCATCACTTATTTAACCCTCGCATTGAGTTTCTCAATGAGGCTAAAATTTATATTAAATGCATCAGCTCAGCTAAAATCTGGAGGTTACTTGCTTGCCTTTGTGTTAAGGGATTCCCTTTTGTCCTTGTTGTTGCCGGAAAGGGGGTTTCCCAAGGTTGCTGATTGGTTGGAAGTTCAGTAGTCATTGATAGTGAAGTCTTGGGAAGCCAATGGTTGGGAGTTGGCTGACGAATGGTTTCGGAGTCAGTTGAAGTTTGAAGCGGGTGCAGTCGGAGCTGGACTTTGCAGCAAACTTAGAACACGAAACTCAACGGAATGAAAAGAAATTAAAGTAAAATAATAAAAAGATGTAACTAGGGTTGGGCTGATAGATGATGCCATCGTCCATTGCCGATGGCTGATAGACATCGCGATGTTGCGCCGACATCGTTACCCCCCCCCATACCCCCCGCAATCCACCGCATCTCAATACAGTGTTTGGAAAGAAAATGACGTGTACCTACTAAAGGGAATAAATATGATATGGGAGGAAAATACATATTTCAATACTTTCTCTCGCAGTTATATCATTGGGTAATTAAAATGTATTGTATATAATTGCGGGCATTAGGGAGCCGCTATTATGCCTGGCATTGAAACTGCTTTTGAGTTTTACTTTCGAGATTCGCGATCGCGCGTGAGTTACTCAGTTTATACTATGGAGTACTTGCCACTAGGGTTGGGTACCGTTCACATTTGAACCGGTACCAGTACCGGTATCGGTACCTGGAATTCGGTACCGGTACCCAACGGTACCTTTTTTCGGTACTTTACTCTCTGTGTAATAACATAAACATTTATTTCAGTGAAAAAATAAGTCCAAAACTCTCAATTTCAACATTTTGAACAATAGGGCCCTACAATTTTTTTTTCTTTTTTGTCTTCCAGAAATTTTTGTGTTTTATTTTTTTCTAATAATCAAATGAAGGCATGAAATATTTATTTATTTTTAATCAAATGAAAATTAAACCCTTTTATTTTTTTTGCAAACAAACAGAGGTTTACTGTTAAAATCAAGGTTATTATAGTTTTGAAATTTTAAATTTGTTTTATTTTAATATCGTTTTCAAATTTGCTATAAAATTCAGTTTAGTTTTTATTAGTTTCATTCATATTTTTGTTAGTTTTAGTTTAGTTTTTATTTTGTGAACACATTTTTATTTAGTTTTTATATAGTTTAGTTTTAGTTTGTTTTAATTAAAGTTTAGCAGAATCAACAGATCACTTCCAGAGCTAAGGCCAAAGAAAGACTTAGGCATAATTAGTAAGGCAAACATTTAGCTACACAAAATTAATGCATGCTAAGATTGAGTAGATGGTAAAAGTATACAAATATACACCAAAGGAAGGAGTCAGGCCTTTTTAGTAAATAAATCTACACAAGTTGCGCTTAATGTCATCTCTAATGGTGTGTTGAAATATTTATGAAAATAAATGTAGCCTAATTTGGTTATATTAGAATAATTAGATGTCTTTTTTCTTATGTTACCATATTTATGATATTGTAACTGTCGTGTCTTGCTCACTTTTCCGCCGCGTAAAAATACATAACTGGGTCTAATGAAATTCAATAATAATGGCAATCATATTTAACAATAAAGGCTCATATTTGAATGTTATTTTCTTTATTTATGAAGAATTATTAGCGTGTGCATGATGTGATATAGTTTGTTCGAAAGCCTGGCAGAGTGATCACAAGATGCTAGAAGTGTTGCATTGTTTACAGAAAGGCACGTTCTCAACTTTTTCTGTTAATTATCACGTTGCTCTGCGTGTCTGTTTTTCGTCAAAGCACCAACTTAGAATGCCTAATGTTGGTTTGATTGCTTGTGTTACACGAGAAAATGAATAATTTTGCCCACCTGATGTTGTAGATTAATGCGTGTGCGGTTAGGCTCGCGACTCGCGGTCTTTGTCAAAACGGTTCAGGTCTGGTACAGAAATAAATTAGTGCTGCTGTCGGATAACGGGTCGGGTGTTCTGTTAAGTACTGCTGGTGCATGTTTACCAAACAGGACACGTACAGGACTCTGCTTTAAACCGCTTTGCGTCTCTCTGTCAGATAACCCCATGCACTTGATGCGCCATTTACAGGTGTTTCCCTAAACTGTCACACAACTCAAATATTTTTCTGCCAAGGGGTGAGAACGTAATAATTACGAAAACGATTATTTATTTTTGTTAATTATTTTATTTCAGTTAGTTTTTCAATAACTGTTGTTAGTTTCGTTTCGTTTAGGTTATCAAATATTTTGTCATTTTTATTTTATTTCAGTTTACGAAATAGTTTTTTCATCAATCGTTTTCGTCTTAGTTTTAGTTTTCATTTACGAAAATAACCTTGGTTAAATTAATCAATGGTAGAAAAAATGTGTGAATATTCCTTTAAAAAAGTTTTAATAATAATTGTATTTTTTCTACACTTAAGTGGTTAATGTAGTTGTAATAATTATTTGTATCATTTAATTGTTTTATTTAAATTTGACAGTAACTGGAATATATAAAGACGTACATTATACTGTACAAAAGTAATACAAGAGTAGGCCTAATATATTTACCTTACATGTTAAACCGCACTTTTATTTTGACAGGTTGCCGTGAAGTTTCTGTGTGTATACAGTATGATATGATGCTAGTTTTCTCAAATGAAACGGTAAAATTCTCATGAAGTGACTCTCACAGCCTGTAAGTGTTCATGTCGTCGTTATGTACGTTAGTGAGATGCAGAGTCCGAAAATCACTGCGAGTTCAGTGTGCTTCAGTTTAGAGGCTAACGGAACATGCAGGATTCATATTTAAACCGTCTTTTTGCGTTTTAATATTCAGCATACACTAGTTCATATCGCGATTCGAATTAAGTGACAGACCTTCTTTTATTCATCCAAAAATTGACGAATTCCGTGGCATTCCGCTCTTTAGAGTAAATTCCGTTTTTATGAATGGACTCCGCCGTCCTGTCCGCGTTTTCGCGGAAACCATATGACCCTAGAAATGCAAGCACACTTCAGAACATTGGGGTTTGCCCTGTGTGTTGTGTTTTAAAGAGTTGAAGGGGTGACATCATGTCACAGGGTCTCTCTCTCTCGCTCTGTCTATCTCTCTCTCTCTCGTATGTGCCCAAATGCGTTCTCAGGTACCGAAATTGGGCACCGAATGATTTAATGTGAATCGATACTCGGTAGTACCGACGCAATTCGGTCGGTACCCTTAAAAGTACCGAGTTCGGTACCCAACCCTACTTGCCACACATTTTACAAGATTAGATGTTGTCAAAGGTGCTGAGGGTCTGCAAACCATTCATCGTCCTCAGTCATCTCTCCTTACTCTGTTTATGTGGTAATTGAAATTTTATGTATTGTAATATAACAGACAATCGTTATGTTTCCCGTGTCTTTCTGAATATGGATTCATGCTTCGGGCACACCCCCTAACTCCCCCCGCCCCCCGATGTCATCGTCCATCGCAATGTTTCACGGTAGACATCGTCCGATGCCAATTTTGTAGGCATCGCCCAACCCTAGATGTAACGAGACTAGGTGGTTTTTCTTCTCATTGTGGTTAAGTAGCAGCTGGCGTGCAGGCCGAAGCACGCTGGAATGGCGCTCAAAGAACACAGAAAGTGATGACCAAAAGCATGGCTAAAAAGCTAGAAGAGAGCTGAAAGCTAAACTAAAAAGCGAAGAGAGAGTTTGATGGTGTCCTGAGTTTTTAAACTCTGCTTTTGGACACATCCCAACTGGTGTGTTGACCAATTAGATATTATCTTAGCTTGGGGTGTTGCTCTGTTTCTCCTCCCAATCCATAAATCAACATGTTATCTTGTCAGTCACATGGTCCGAACTTTACACGCTCTTGCAAAGTATACTTTTGGATGTAATTTCTATAACCAGAATATGATCCATTTGACAGAATTAATTGAAAGAAGCGTTTCAAGCTAGAATTGTCACACACATACATACCAAACATGAATATAAACCCTTAAAGGGATACTCCACCCCAAAATGAAAATATTGTCGTTTTTCACTTACCCCAATGTCGTTCCAAACCCAAAAACTTTGTTGGTCTTCAGAACACAATTTAAGATATTTTGGATGAAAACTGGGAGGCTTGTGACTGTCCCATTGACTGCCAAGTAAATTGCACTGTCAAGGTCCAGAAAAGTATGAAAAGCATCGCCAGAATACTCCATCTGCCATCAGTGGTTCAATCTGAATTTTATGAAGCGACGAGAATACTTTTTGTACGGAAATAAAACAAAAATAACGACTTTATTCAATAATCGTCCAGGGGATAATCTCCAAAATGGCGCTACGCTGACGCAGAGGAGACGTTACGGTGCCTAATTGTTGAATAAAGTCGTTATTTTTGTTTTATTTCCGTACAAAAGGTATTCTCATCGCTTCATAAAATTCAGATTGAACCACTGATGGCAGATGGAGTATTCTGGCGATGCTTTTCATACTTTTATGGACCTTGACAGTGTAATTTACTTGGCAGTCAATGGGACAGTCACAAGCCTCCCGGTTTTCATCCAAAATATCTTAAATTGTGTTCTGAAGACTAACGAAGCTTTTACGGGTTTGGAACGACATGGGGGTAAGTGGAAAAATGTCAATTTTCATTTTGGTGTGGAGTATCTCTTTTAGCTATTCAATAGTTATTAAAAAGACATACACAATAAGTGATTAGAACATGAGTCACATGTGTGGGATATATACATAATATGGAGTTATGCATAGAAATGATTGGTTGCTCCCAAGTCCTTTTAAGATGATTTTGGTGCATCTACACATAGAAGACAGTTTCTGTGCCATTCTGTGAACATAAGGACATGTTCTGTGAAGACCAGAGAGGTTAAAAGGTCTCCTAAGGAATTTCATTCTCAGTCTTTGTCTTCTAGGTGGGGGAAACCAATCCAAGAAAGTCTGTAGCTCGTGATTTCTATCACAGATTTACATGTGATGGTCACGCGGTGCATCTCTTTGACCATTAATCTTGGTTATTTGCCCCAAATTTGACAATCTCCTTCCTGAGTTGGAATTGTCAATAAGTGTTCTTTTGTTTTAATGCTGTGACCTGTTTAAAGCTGCTAGTTGATGGACTTGCTTCAGACTAGTGGCGCCAGGATCTGGACAGATTTATGACATTGTCTTGTGGTCCTGTTTGTGGAATTCGGCTCCTCCTGTTTCAACCATGTTCTGATCGAATCCTAAATTGTCTGATTCATTCTGATATCCTACAACTGTCACCTAAAAGTAAGTGTGAATAATATAGTAATAATTCTATATTAATATTATAGTGTAGTAATACAGTAATATACACTACTAATTATTAGCAACAGCAAATATTAATAGTAATAGTAGTAAGTAATACTTATGAAAATAAAATAATACAATATTACTACTAATAAAAGAACAATTTTATTAATTATTATTATTATTATTATTATTATTATTATATAATTAGTGTAATAAGTTATTATTAAAGGGTTAATTCACCCAAAAATGAAAATGATGTCATTAATTACTCACCCTGATGTCGTTCCAAACCCGTAAGACCTCCGTTCATCTTCGGAACACAAATTAAGATATTTTTGATATCGGAGAGCTCTCTGACCCTCCCATAGACAGCAAGGGTCCTTACACGATCAAAGTCCAGAAATGTACAAAGATGATCGACAAAGTAGTCCATGTGACATCAGTCTGTCAACTGTAATTTTACGAAGCCACGAGAATACTTTTTGCGCAAAGAAAACAAAAAATAACGATTTTATTCCACTTTTTGACGCAAGCACGTTGTGGCGCAAGCGCTGATCCAGATCCAGTGGGATGACGTTGAACACAAGGCATGTTCAACGCCATCCCGCTGGATCTGGATCGGCGCTTGCGCCACCACGCGCTTGTGTCATGTACTGTCGTGAACTCCGTATTCTCGTGGCTTCGTAAAATTACAGTTGACAGACTGATGTCACATGGACTACTTTGTCGATCATCTTGGTACTTTTCTGGACCTTGATTGTGTAAGGACCCTTGCTGTCTGGGAGGGTCAGAGAGCTCTCCCGATTCAAACTAAAATATCTTAATTTGTGTTCCAAAGATGAACTGAGGCCTTACGGGTTTGGAACGACATCAGGGTGAGTAATTAATGACATCATTTTCATTTTTGGGTGAACTAACCCTTTAAGAAATAGAATGCATATTACAGTGAGATTCCATTTGTAAACTGCATTAGTTAACATGAACTAACAATGAAAAATACTTTTAAAAGGTTCATTAATTTTACTTGATGTTGATGTCAGCATTTACTAATACATTATTAAAATCAGAAGTTCTATCTATTATTGTTACTTAAATGACTTGCATTGCTAACACGAAGTAACAATAAACAATTGTATTTTTATGAACTAATGTTAACAAAAACAAATAAGTACTGTTATAAATGTATTGTTCGTTGGTAGTTAGTGTTAGTTAATGCATTAACTAATATTAACCTGTGGTACCTTACTGTAAAGTTTCACCAAATTTAAAAAATAATAGTAGTAATAATTAAGTAGCAAAACACTGTTGTAGATGGAGTTCTTCATGTCCAGGTTCTCTGTCTTTCTGCAGGTTATTAACACGGGTGTGAAGGTCTGGTCCAGAAATACTGATGGAGAACAGTTTGGTTGTGCTTTCAGACTGGCTCAGGAGGTGGGTGTATGTAAAAAAACATAGTTTGGTGTAAATGTTTTATGAATCACTTGTGTATCTGCATGCATCCAAAATGGATGAATCCTAAATGAATACTGGACACTCACCTCTAGAATAAAGATAGTGTTGTGTAGATGTTTTCATTATTTAAAAATCATATTAAAAGATCCTGAAGTTGAAAAGCAGCAGTCTAATCCCAAAGATATCTCTGCAAGATATAATGGCTTGATTTCACATGCAGTTTTAACCAGAAAGGCTTTGGATATTAAGTTGTACCACAGTAATCGGTCTATAATTAAAGCAACACTCCGATATCTCAGTTGTCTCAGATGTTTTTTTGCTCAAAAACTAGGTTTAGTGGTCTATAGGGAAACAAGTTAATCTCAATGTGCCGTTAATAACCTCAGTTTGCCTTCCTGTCTGCTCTAGAGGGAACTTCCATTACCATTTTCCACTACAGTCTATTGATTTTTAACTAGAGGAAGATCTGTTCTGCGAATTTTGTGTATGTGTATTTATTCTTCCCATAGACAAAGAAATAGATTAAAGCACGTCTGCTGCTTTCCAAGGCTGAGTTAATGGCAAAGGGGAATGCATTTTTGCACTAGACTTAATCATCCTGTGGTTACATGCTTTTCTCAGAGCAGGAAAGGCTATATGTGTGTTTTTGTTTGTTTGTGTGTGTGAAAGAAAAGATTGAGTCCTTGACTCTATGCTGCTGTCTGTCTTCAGGGTATTTACACGCTGTGCCCCTACATCAGAGCCCGAATCATCAACATCAGCGTGGAGGACGTGAAGGTGCTCCTCACGCAGGAGAACCCCTTCTTCCGCAAGCTTGGAGATGATGCTCATAATCAGGCCAAGAAACTTGGTCAGTCCCATTCAGAGTCCTGTTAATGCCACTTGTGTTTTTAGCCCATGAACTCTTTGAAATCTTCGCCATGTTAAAATGTACAGGTGCATCTCAATAAATTAGAATGCCGTGGAAAAGTTCATTTATTTCAGTAATTCAACTCAAATTGTGAAACTCGTGTATTAAATAAATTCAATGCATACAGACTGAAGTAGTTTAAGTCTTTGGTTCTTTTAATTGTGATGATTTAGGCTCACATTTAACAAAAAAACACCAATTCACAACAAATCTCAACAAATTAGAATATGGTGACATGCTAATCAACTCAAAACATCTGCAAAGGTCTCCTGAGCCTTCAAAATGGTTTCTCAGTTTGGTTCACTAGGCTACACAATCATGGGGAAGACTGCTGATCTGACAGTTGTCCAGAAGACAATCATTGACACCCTTCACAAGGAGGGTAAGCCACAAACATTCATTGCCAAAGAAGCTGTCTGTTCACCGAGTGCTGTATCCAAGCATGTTAACAGAAAGTTGAGTGGAAGGAAAAAGTGTGGAAGAAAAAGATGCACAACCAACCAAAAGAACTGCAGCCTTATGAGGATTGTCAAGCAAAATCGATTCAAGAATTTGGGTGAACTTCACAAGGAATGGACTGAGGCTGGGGACAAGGCATCAAGAGCCACCACACACAGACGTGTCAAGGAATTTGGCTACAGTTGTCATATTCCTCTTGTTAAGCCACTCCTGAACCACAGACAATGTCAGAGGTGTCTTACCTGGGCTAAGGAGAAGAAGAACTGGACTGTTGCCCAGTGGTCCAAAGTCCTCTTTTCAGATGTGAGCAAGTTTTGTATTTCATTTGGAATCCAAGGTCCTAGAGTCTGGAGGAAGGGTGGAGAAGCTCATAGCCCAAGTTGCACGAAGTCCAGTGTTAAGTTTCCACAGTCTGTGACGATTTGGGGTGCAATGTCATCTGCTGGTGTTGGTCCAAACCAATGTCACTGCACCCGTTTACCAAGAAATTTTGGAGCACTTCATGCTTCCTTCTGCTGACCAGCTTTTTTGACCACCAGGATTTGGCACCTGCCCACACTGCCAAAAGCACCAAAAGTTGATTAAATGACCATGGTGTTGGTGTGCTTGACTGGCCAGCAAACTCACCAGACCTGAACCCCATAGAGAATCTATGGGGTATTGTCAAGAGGAAAATGAGAAACAAGAGACCAAAAAATGCAGATGAGCTGAAGGCCACTGTCAAAGAAACCTGGGCTTCCATACCACCTCAGCAGTGCCACAAACTGATCACCTCCATGCCACGCCGAATTGAGGCAGTAATTAAAGCAAAATGAGCCCCTACCAAGTATTGAGTAAATGTACAGTAAATGAACATACTTTCCAGAAGGCCAACAATTCACTAAAAAAAATTTTAACTTATGAAGTATTCTAATTTTTGAGATTGGTGGGTTTTTGTTAAATGTGAGCCTAAATCATCGCAATTAAAAGAACCAAAGACTTAAACTACTTCAGTCTGTGTGCATTGAATTTATTTAATACACGAGTTTCACAATTTGAGTTGAATTACTGAAATAAATGAACTTTTCCACGACATTCTAATTTGAAATGCACCTGTATAGGTTTATTTTTGCAGTTTTGAATGGTAAAAAGTTTGTATGAGTGAACCTTTAAAGAAATCACTATGCATGCAAGCACATTAGATTGAATTTTTAATATGTAACCATTTATAAAACAGATAAAATATATACGTAAATCATATGTAAATCATTATAGAAAATATTAGGGCTGGTAAGCGATTTAACATTTTTAATCTAATTAATCTCACATCAAATTTGGCTGGGAAATTACTCCCAAAAGGTAATTAAAAGTCATTGTTGTGTAAAAGTAACTTCAGCAACAAATATTTTGTTTGATAATTTATTACATATACTCTTTCGGACCATGAGGGTGAGTAAATGATGACACAATTGTCATTTTTGGGTGGGTGAACTATACCTTTTAATTTGTTTTATTAATTTTATTATTTCTATGTAAATATGAAATTATTTCTTTAATGAAATGATACTCTAAATAATAAACTAAAACTGCCAGTAGGTGGTGGTAAGTGTCTTAATTAAGTCATAGTCATTTATTCAGGTCTGGGCGGGGCAAGTGCGTTAATAATTTTAGTGCATTATTTTTCACCATAATTAATTAATCTAATTAACGGGCTAAATTACCAGCCCTAGAAAATATATAAATTCAAAAATCATGGAAAAGGTTGTTGGCACTTAACTGCAGTCATTTCTAGCTCTCAACAATCAGTTTGATATATTTCAGTCAGGTTTTCGCTTGCATCACAGTACTGAAATGCTTTAGTAAGGGTTATTAATGACCTCTTTATTGACTCGGGCAATCTTTCCATACTCTTATTACTTGATCTCAGCTCAGCTTTTGATACTGTCTGTCATAAGTTATTACTTCTACTCCTTTCAGAGATTCGCATCTCAGGAGCTGCGTTATCCTGATTTTCCTCCTATATGACAGACTGACAATACTACATCACCATACATAACTATAAATCACCCACTGTCTTACTCGAACTGGGTGTTCCACAGGGCTCAGTTCTCAGCCCATTATTATTTTATTTACATCATGCCCCTCGGATAAATTATTCGCCACCATGATTATCTGTACCACTGCTATGCCGACTATATATACTCTATATATACTGCATATTTTACATTTAAATTTCATGTAATTAATTGTATATATTTTATCCGCAATTTTTTTTAATAAACTTTCTATATATTCTATGTATGTTTGTGTATAGATATCATTTATTAATTTGGTGTTATAGTAGTTGCTGTGGCACTTGTCAATGTGGTCAAACTGCCTGTGTCATTGTGACAAATTCACATCTTTAGACCAGAACCTTTGGCTTTTATTCTCTCTCATGAAGCTCAGCATCACATTACAGCCAACAAATGTCTGATTTTTATTTTTTGATATCTCTGATGTATTCAAAATCTTGATCTGAAAAGCATATGTTGTTCTCTCTTTCTCCAGAAATGGGCAGCATTGTTTTACGATACCTACCAGATCCAAAGTAAGTGCTCATGTTCTTAATCCATATTATTTCCACATGTTTATTGAACAGTAGAGTAAAGAACCTCTTGGACTTGATCTGCTCTAGTCTCCAGTTTATGCCTCGTTCTTCCCTTCATCTGCCTTGTTGTCTATTACCCATGTAGTAGGGGTGGGACAGTTCGACTTTTTCACGGTTCGGTTCGGTTAGGTAGGTCTATAGCATTAGTTTTTAGGTTCAGAAATTGAATAAAATAATCAAATGTAAAACAGCATTGCATTGACTGTATAAATTAAAGATTAATCTTTATTAAAGTTACAAAAGCGATTAAATCAAGAGCAGTGAGTGATTTCTTTGTTGTTGCTTTTTGATTAATATTAAGAAAGTGCTGTCATTTTAAGAGAATGCACTGACACTGTACGTTCAGCCGGCTATGTCTGCTATAGGATACTTACCAAGATGGGTATTTTGACATTTTTGTGTGAATTTGTCCATTCAAACACAATACTTCAGAGAGAGCTTAATATTTGCGCGCGTTCTGAGGTGCGGGTTTGCGCACTTCTGATAAGCGCATGCACAAATCTTCTCATTGCGCGCCTGAGCTCGCATCCTCTGGCTCTTAAATGTTTAAACTGGCAAAGCTTACATGAGTTTAGTTTAAACACAGATATCAACGTGTGCTGTTCCGGTCTCACCTGTGCGCGCGCGCGCTATCAGCACCCGGGTGATGACGGAATAAATGACAGCTCATAATCCAGCATATGGCACTCGCATTGAACAAGAGTGAATGGTTTTGTCCACGTATTTTTTTTTTTTTTATCGCTGTTGTTGTAATGTACTGGGAGACCAGAATGCGCATCCATCAACAGAAGCATACATTAGCCAAACCATGTTATTTTTTTTTTTTTTTTTTTGAGTTATTTATAACAAACCATATTACAGATGCGTTGTCAGATTTAAATTGAGCCGTGGTCCTAGCACGTCCCGAACCGTGTGTGAAGAACCGTAAGGTTCGTTTTTTTTCCGCGAACCGTGCCACCCCTACTATGTAGGGTACTTTCTAAGACAAAATGGAACCAATAATTGATCCCAATAGTTTCATGTTAGCATGTTGCTAAGCTAACAGGACAACAATATGGAAAAGTTCTAAAATTAAAATTTTTAAATACGTTGTGCACAGATATTAAGTTAATCAACTTAGAATCTCAGTTCATTCTGGAATTGCATTATATGCGTAGGCTAAATGTAGTTCTGCCTTGGATTTTAACTCAAATCTGATTTTTGTAGGCAGCTTTGTTTTCTGTATCTTTAGAGCAGCCTCTTCATCAGGTGAAATCTTAACGTGCGCTCTTGGTAGACGTCTGGCAATGTATTGGAGCGGCGCTCGAGCTGGGACTCCTGTGGCGGTGGCTGGGAGGTGTGCTGTGTTGTACGTACACAGAGGGCTCTGTGATGGCACTCCCACCATTCATCAGCCAGTCAGGAGACAAATGAATGGAGATTGAGCGCTTTGTAGCCATTACGCCCCTTGTCTGATAATTAAAGGGCTCTAACTGATGCACCCGGCTTCCTCTTCACAGATAAATAGCTATTCATTGTCTCTCTCAGCAGAAAGCTCATTGTTTGGCCCACCAGACAGTCATGTTTCACGTTGATGGCCCTTACTGTGTAGAAAACTAGTCAATCCAGCTGGAAACTGTGTCCTTTTATCTCTCTCCCTCTCTTTCTGTCACACACAAACACACCCACCATTTTAATCTGTAAACTCTGGTTTTGTGCCCATGTATGGCTGTGCTTATACCAGATGTTGCTTCAACAATATGGAGTTTCTTTTGTTTTCATTGAGCTTTAGCACACAATACAAGTTCATCACTCTTTTATGTTTTATATGTGAGTAACAAGCACATCATAGTCAACTGACAGCACATGCACACATGAGACGCCCAGTACTCACAGCAGCAGCTGATTTCACGTTTGAACTCTAGCTGACCAGTTGTATGGTGTGTGGGTTAAAACCAGGAAATTTAACCTGGGCTTAGTGTTAATACACGCATACCTATTCATGCATTTATTTATTTTGATATTTTTGTAGATTGGTTTGTTTGCTTGCTTGTTTGATTTGATATTTTAAATACTTACATTTATTTTTGATATTCAGATATAATTTCTTTTTGATTTTCATATTTTAGATTATTTATGTTGTTTTGATATTTTTTTAGATGTTAATTTAAGTTGATATTTTAGACATTTGGTTTTGATTATTTTAGATGTTAATTTTGTTGTTTTTTTTAATTGATTTATTTGAATTTTTTATGTAAGCATCTATTCTAGACATTGTATTTAATTTATTTAAACTGAAGAAATGTACAACATTCTGTGCATTGTATGTTAGACAAAATATGCTCACGTCCTCATAAAGGTTAACTGACCCTTTGCAAAAAATATTTCATATTTACTACTATTTATAGCAAGGAATAAATATGAATGACGAATGAATAAATATGTAAGGTAGGTTGTTTCAACAGAGCAAAGATGTCAATACACAATTCAAGTTCATCAAAGTTAATCTACTACACTCCTGCCTGGTTTGTTTGTTGAACAAAATGGTGGATTTGCCGTTGTGATTGGTCAGATCGCCTGTTAGTCAAACTCCTGTCAAAGGGTGGATTTCACTGAAAATTAATTCATGGGGGCAAATATTTAAATTAAAAAACTGACTCCGACACACTAGCTATGTTTCCATTCAAGGCTGTGAAGAGAACAAAATTCTTACTTGCGAAACTAGTGCAAAATATTAATAATAAAAATTAAAGTTTTTCAATCATGTGATCTTAGATCCAGTCATGCAAGTTCTTTGTTGTGCATCAAGGAATTGTGGAAATCTGCCTCAATTGAGCAAAAATTTGTGAATAAACTGAATCTCAAACAGCCCTTTTCAGTATTCACAACAAACGGTATGGTTGATAAATGTTCGCAACACAGCATTATTGCTCCATTCCTTTTTGTGCTAGACGACATGTCTAAATTAGCCTCACAGCATCATAGGGAATCTATGAATATGTCTGTTTATTTTCTCATTAATATGTGCCCCCACAAAGCACATACTCTAATATTGACGTGCGCGCACTTGTTCTTCGCAGTTTCATCACAGTGAGTGACACGAGCCGAGAGCAGCTCTGATGTCACTGTGATTAGCGGCGCGTGGCGCCATCCTCCTCTGCTGGCAGCGTACTGCTGGCTCCCCACATGAAAACATGATGGCCTGTTCCAGCACAGTGCGCCTGATCATCTTTCACTCTCTTTTTCCATCCGTCTGATCACAGGCGCTCTTAAAGTGCCCCAACCGCCATCCCTGTCACACTCCACGTCAGTTCCTGGCCCTGTCTGCACTGTAGCTGATCAATAATTTGCTCATTTTCCTCTCTCCTTCTTCTGTTTTGCTTTCTCCTCTCATTGTTCTCTACGTCACTCATTCTTTGTCTCTTTTCCCTTTTGTATCAACTTTTAATTTTTCTTTCTTATCTCTCCAGGGATCTTGATGCTCCTCAGTGCCCTATAGATTTGTGCGGCTGGAGAGGAAAAACTTCCATCAGGGCTTTCGTCCCACGTAATGAGCGTCTTCATTACCTCCGCTTGGTGGGGGTGGAAGTCTTTCATGATAAACAGGGCAAGAGGAACGATGGTTCAACAGTAACCCAAGAAGGAAGCACAGAAGATGCAGAGGGACTGAGCCAAGAGCCGGATCTCTTAGAACAGGAAGGTGAAGAAACGGAGCAAAACAGTTCAGAGTCCAACCCTAATGGCACAGAACCTGTCAGCAGCACTTGTGATGGGCCTACAAGTTAGTTATCTAAGCAGATAGTATGGGTCAGGAAAAAAAACGAAAGGCTCCACGGGCTTTTTGTTTTTTCCCCAGACTGCACACTGTGCAGAAGCACCTGGTTGACTAACCTCTGAAGAACTGATCTGGAAAAAAAAAAATGGAGGATTTTTATTTTATCAGAGCTTTTTTTCAATATTGATTTAAAAGCATTTGCTGTTGGATATGTGTTTATAGTTTGTTTTAGGATGTTGTTCAAGGGACAAATTTAATGAAGTTACATTTGTTACTCATTTTGCATTAATAGTGTCTAAGGGCTGCACACTAGCTCAGTCTTAAAATGCATTTAATTTTCTCAGATGCTTGTACATGATTTACACACAGTACATTATGCCAATTTGTTCATTGTTACAATAATTGAAATAAACAGCATTTGTCAATATTTCAATATAGTTTGGCACCATTTTCAGTGGTATATATGCCACATTTCAGTGTGCTGTAGTAAGAGAAAACCTGTACATGAAAGTAGTATGTTCGAATTTGTAGTATTCATAAAACAGTAGGTGAAAAGAACATGGATGGCCTTCTACTACTGTCTGAAGTTATGAAATATAGGGAACACTTCCCCATGAGGCCACAGGAAGGGATTTGTGAATGGCAGTGAAGTGACGCAACTGATGCTGTAGGTCCCATAACAATAGCCGCGTTTCCATTACCCTTCAAATTGTGCAAATTCAAAATACGCCTAATGGAAATACCTCAATTTTGCAAACGTTTTTATGCTCGCATGAGGTGGTTTTTCAGGCAATTCGAAAAAGGAATATATTGCAAAACTGCAAAGGAAACTGTTTTTGTCACATTTACAGGTCACCTGGCATACGTAAAAGTCACATGATCATTCTTTAATATACTAGAACCTCCAAGAAACACCTCATACGTGGCCGCTCAAGTATAAAGGGCTTTTCTTGCCATTAATGCTTGGATGTGTGCAGTGTAAACAAGCAGTTATCCGTAGTGCATCGCCCCTTCTAGTCAATGCTTGTTTATACCAGCACCATGGCACGTTATAGAAGCATCCCAGAAGCAGTTCTCCACACTGTTTCACTAAAGATGCACGCATATGCCTCCTTTGATTAAAAATAATGGCTAGTATACAGTATGTAAACCTACGAACATCCGTTGCCATGACTAGTCACAAGAGGAAAAAAATGTTTGTCGCATAACAGGGTTAATGGAAATGCCATCAATTTGCAATAGTTTTTTTTTTAATCGACGTTTATAAAATAATATTGCAAAAGTTTTGTGCTTATCTGTAATGGAAACCCAGCTAATGACAACGATGAAGGTAGTACGTCTGGATTACATTCATACTATACAGTCAGCTCCAACTTAATTCAACACTCTCTCTAGGAGCTGAGTTTGACACCCCTGTGCTAGTCTCATATAGCCAGACCTTCAGATTGACATCATTAGGTCTGAACTTCATAGCCGATTTAATTGGCCAAGGACCGCTCAAAAGGATGTGACATTTATAGGAACCAATTACAGTTTTTTTTTTTTTTTACCGTCATGTTTAGGGGCATGAAAATTTAAAATCGATGTCCCCACAATAACAGACCAGCGTGCAATTCATTTGAGAACGTTGTGCTCCAACAAGTGCTGTGCACTTCACATATTTTTGAAAATCCATAGTCAAGGGGTGTCCGAACTAGGTCCTGGAAGGGCCACTGTCCTGCAGAGTTTTACTCCAACTTGCCTCAACACTCACACCTGGAAGTTTCTAGTATGCCTTGATTTGCTGATTCAGGTGTTTAATTGGGGTTGGAGCTAAACCCCATAGGACAGCGGCCCTCCAGGAGCAGGATTGGACACCCCTGGTTTAGTTGATCTTGATAAGCGATCATTGTCACAGTTACACGACAGCTTTCTTTTTCTGTAGAATTCAACCAATCAGATGACAACTTTGAAAATTCTAAATGTTTCCTATTTTTGTGCAATATACATCAAGCCGAGAGCTAGTGCCCTGCAGAGTTTAGTTCCATCTCTAATCAAACACACCTGCCTGTAATTTTCAAGTAATCCTAAAAAGAAAGGTTAGATTTTTCAGGTGTGTCTGATTTGGGATGGAGCTAAACCTTGCAGGACAGTGGCCCTTCAGGACCGGAGTTGTCCATTCCTTTGGGTACCCTGAGTTGAATTTCCTGCTCAAGGTCCTCCCCTACCCCATTAACCTCTCTCTTGTCACTTCCTGTCTCTACTGTCCTGTAGACAAAAAATACAAAAATTCCCCCCCTAAAAACCTTTCCTCCAACCAATTGGTAAAGTCAAGGTGTAACAATCAGCCCTGTGAGAAACATTATGTGCAAGATTACAACAACAAAAGCAGTGTTTCACTGGTTATTTTCCAATACAAATAGGAGGATTCTGAGCACCTTCAAGTTCAATCCTGGAGGGTTAAGCTGCGTTCATGCCATTGTAATTCCGAGATGACAACACGTGACATTCTACTCGAACTGAATTGTTTTTCTATGGCAAATCTATCAATGCCAAAGCCCTCACGTGCACCTGAACTCATTTTTACAACTTCGCAATGTTCTGAGAGTTACGACTTGGACCAGTGACAGCTGTACCATGTAACTGCCACCAGGTTCATTTTGGCACTACCTCTGAAAACATTGAAAGCTATGAGTAAAATGTCATGTGTTGTCATCTCGGAATTATGGTAATTACGACATGGTTCGACCCGATCGCGAGACCACACACTTGTTGATTGTAGGAACGATTTCACAGTGACACGAGATCTCACGGAGACTCATGAGATTAAATGTGACTAGAGAAGAAAAACACATGGAGGACAATCAACATTGTCAGCTGACTCTCCTGCTGTGTGTTCTGTTTCACTGTGAAAAACAAAGTATAGAAAAAGAATATGGGTGATGTTCTTTCTCAGTACTCTACTTTCGTGGCATGTTGATGTTTGTGGCTGCCAAGTTTCGGCTATAGAAGCATGCATCTGGTAGGTGCACTTGCTCACTCTCATTGTCTGTCACGTCAGAGGCAGCCTGATCTAGAGTCGTAAATATCAAACATGTTTGATATTTACGATTTGAGTTTGGGGACGCTCCGTCTTGATTGAGAGCAGTTAAATAATCATAATGATACCACACAATAAACAATACAAAAATGTTTGCGACAAGCCTCGAATTTGGGCCACGATTCTTGCTTTAACTCAGGGATGGGCAACTCAGGCCTTCCCTAGAATTTAGTTTCACTTTCCTATGCTGTATTCAAAATCACTCCATACTCACATTCACTATTCTACATAAGTCCGCTTGCATAGTCCAGTTGAAAAAGGGAATGAAAATGAGCAAACAATTTCGGACACTAAGGGCCTGTTTTCACCTGGTCACTTCATGCGTTTTCTCTGATCAGATATCTGTCTGACTTATTACAATGGTTTCATTTACACTTGGCCAAATGTGTCTCCTCAAAACGGATATAAATCCAATCTTCCATTCCCGTGCTATATACAAATTGACGTCACGGAGTTCACGTAAATAAAAGCAACAGATATTCGCTGCATTTTATTCATCATCAGCTAATTTTAAGATCAAAGACAACAATAGGAGAGAGAGCGGCATCAGCACTGGAAAGATAAGTTAGTCTCAGTACTTTTAATGAAGATGACTGAGCTTCTGCAACTTTCTGTTTCATTTGTGCCAGTTTGCATGTCGGCTTGCTGCAGAGATTCTCAGCTACTCATCTGCGGTGATGCGTGTTGCATTAGCGCTGTCATATCTGACTATAACATGTTATGCAGCCTATAACACACTCACACGTTTATTATTTTAACATTGTGGAAGGAGTAAAATTTACATATGTGGTTTCAACAACCAGATGCATTTACACTTG
This sequence comes from Aspiorhynchus laticeps, assembly GCA_023376895.1. NCBI lineage: Eukaryota > Metazoa > Chordata > Actinopteri > Cypriniformes > Cyprinidae > Aspiorhynchus > Aspiorhynchus laticeps. The sequence goes on along the minus strand of CM041817.1, from coordinate 22,196,100 downwards.
TCCAGTTTCATCTGGAATGCGTCCCAAAACATTTCCTGAAGTGGTTTGAGCGATCGGATTTAAATCCATCTCGAAAGCATTTCGGTGGGAATTTACACCTGTCTTTTTCCATGATTGGATAGCTATGCAATCAGAGAAAATGGAGGAAGTGGCCAGGTGTAAACAGGCCCTAAGTGTGCTGGAAAGGCTGCCACTTTTTTATAGTTTGTGCTTGCGGTTTAATAATCATTAGAAAACTAAGCAAACTGGCAGCTCCAGTAGTAATGAAAATATTTATTTTGAACTCTGTCATGGAAACTAGCATGTATAGACCTCAATTAAGATATTTAATAATCAGTTAAAAAGAAATGTATACCTGTATGATATTACACTGTACCCATATTGGACAAGCGGTTTGGAAAATGGATTGATGTGGATGACTCGGCAGCAGGCGCAACCTTCTGGCGACTTGTGGGAATTCATTCGACATGACCCTCACAGTGCATTATGGGTATTCTCAAGCCATTGAGTGTACATCGATTGTACACTAGTTATTACAGTGCATTGTGGGATTGAATGAGTGCACTCTATCATCCAGTATGGTTTTGGCCATCTTGGTTGCCAAAAAAGGAGAATGATGCACTTCCTTAACCTCTGCACTGACAGACATGAGTCCATCTCATACCCTTCTCTGCACTGATGTCTTATCTGTTTCTTAAAGGAAAACGCCACCGTTTTTCCATATTCCAATATGTTCTTCCCTCAATTTAGACAAGTTGATATGTACCTCTCCCGTCTCAGTCCGTGCACTTAATCCCTCTAGCGCGCGGCACCACTATGCTAGCATTTAGCTTAGCACCATTCATTTCTTAGGATCCAAACTGGGATAAATTTAGAAGCCACCAAATACTTCCATGTTTTCCCTATTTAAAGACATTTACATGAGTAGTTACACGAGTAAGTATGGTGACACAAAATAAAACGTGGCGATTTTCTAAGCGGATAAAAATAATAACTATAATGTGTGGCGGAAGAGCACTTCGCAGCACTTCGACCTCGGCGCAGTAATATCATCACTCCTGAAAACTCTCCCTCTCCCTCTTCCGTCAATTCAACCAACGTGGCCTGCACTATCACTATCAGGGAGAGCGAGAGGGGGAGTTTTCAGGAGTGATGATAATACTGTGCCGAGGTCGAAGTGCTGCGAAGTGCTCTTCCGCCACACATTATAGTTATCATTTTTATCCGCTTAGAAAATCGCCACGTTTTATTTTGTGTCACCATACTTACTCGTGTAACTACTCATGTAAACGTCTTTAAATAGGGAAAACATGGAAGTGTTTGGTGGCTTCTAAATTTATCCCAGTTTGGATCCTAAGAAATGAATGGTGCTAAACGCTAGCATAGTGGTGAGCTAGAGGGATTAAGTGCACGGACTGAGACGGGAGAGGTACATATCAACTCGTCTAAGTTGAGGGAAGAACATATTGGAATATGGAAAAACGGTGGCATTTTCCTTTAAGTATCCATCTTCCTTCTGTCTCTCACACGGATTCATCAGTGTCAGGATCAGGCTATTGTCTCTCTTGGTCCAATCCTGTTCAGTATTTCACTGTCCTTCCCTGACTCAAATTTGTCAGGTTGGGTAACACATGATCAACAATCTTGCCCTTTTTTTTAGCCTTTAAATCTCTCTGTTTGTCTTTGGTTGACTGCTGGTTGTTTGGTTTATCTCCCTTCATTAGCTCATGATGATTGTTTCCCTGCAGCCATCCATCTCACTTCCTGTTTATCGGTCAGTGTTCGTTCTCTCGAGCTGATAGGATCTATCTCGTCTCCTCCTTTGACTGACAGACTCACCCCTCCTCTCTTTTCTCAGGCGTGTTGGTTTGTTCTATAGACAGGCAGTGAGTCTACAGACCGTGGAGATTGTTACTATGGTCACTGCAGAGAGCTCTGAACGTAATTAACCACCGCGACACAGCCAGCTACATGCAGCGAATGCCATGGCACAACATATGAGAGAGATCTGACATAACCTCACAATTACACTCAAATGCAGTGTGATCTGGCATGCAAATAACCAGATGAACTATGTGAGTGGACATTGCCTTACTGCTTTCAAGCAGGATACTTAAACCTTGGCTTGGAACATCCTGTGCCAGTTGTGCTCGGGGTCCTTGAAATGTTGAAACAATTTGAATTGCAGAATTGCCATGAAAGTGTTGCAACACCCTGACAATATGGCTGCCAAACACCACTTTTATTATTTTTGTTTCTTCAGATAACATTCTGGGTGGAGAAAAAAGTACAGTAAAACAGCTTAAAGTAGTTTTGCAGTGTTGACCTTGACATTACTGGCTGATAGTCCAGCAGATCAAAACATTTCAAAAGTTTTTTTTGTTTTAATTTTGATGATTAGAGCTTACAGCTCATGAAAGTCAAAAATCAGTATCTCAAAATATTAGAATATTTACATTTGAGTTTCAATTAATGACCATCCCTACAGTATAAATTCCGGGTATCTCTTGTTCTTTGAAACCACAATAATGGAGAAGACTGCTAACTTGGCAATGATCCAGAAGACGAACATTGACACCCTCCACAAAGAGGGTAAGTCACAGAGGGTCATTACTGAAAGGGGTGGCTGTTTACAGAGTGCTGTATCAAAGCATATTGAATGCAAAGTTGACTGGAAGGAAGAATTTGGGTAGGAAAAGATGCACAAGCAACAGGGATGACTGCAAGATTGAGAATACAGTCAAGCAAAGCTGATCCAAACACTTGTGAGAGCTTCACAAGGAGTGGACTGAAGCTGGAGTCGGTGCATCAAGAGTCACCACGCTCAGACGTCTTCAGGAAAAGGGCTACCAAGCCACTTCTGAACCAGAGACAACATCAGAAGCGTTTTACCTGGGCTGTGGAGAAAAAGAACTCGGTGGTCCAAAGTCCTCTTTTCAGATGAAAGTAAATTTTGCATTTCATTTGGAAATCAAGGTCCCAGAGTCTGGAGGAAGAGTGGAGAGGCACAGAATCCATGTTGCTTGAAGTCCAGTGTGAAGTTTCCACAGTCAGTGATGATTTGGGCTGCCATGTCATCTGCTGATGTTGGTCCACTGTGTTTTCTGAGTCCACAGTCAATGCAGCCATCTACCAGGAGATTTTAGAGCACTTCCATGCTTCCTTCTGCTGACAAGCTTTATGGAGATGCTGATTTCATTTTCCAGCAGGACTTGACACCTGCCCACACTGCCAAAGGTACCAAAAGCTGGTTCAATGACCATGGTGTTACTATGCTTGATTGGCCAGCAAACTCGCCTGACCTGAACCCCATAGAGAATCTATGGAGTATTGTCAAGAGGAAGATGAGACACCAGACCTAACAATGCAGATGAGCTGAAGGCCACTGTCAAAGAAACCTGGGCTTCCATACCACCTCAGCAGTGCCACAAACTGATCACCTCCATACCACGCCGAATTGAG
>CM041817.1:22095616-22192538 GCA_023376895.1 Aspiorhynchus laticeps | reverse complement strand
GAGGATGTCGACTGTAATAAGTCGATGGTTCTTGGTAAAGCTGTAGTAGACGAGAAGATAAATCCGTCACCTGTGCGGTCAAACTCTCAACTGCATGAAGGGCAGCGGACAACTCCTTAGACTTCTGATGGTACCTTGACATGAAGAGCGAAACGATGACACACAATAATTCGACAGAGAACAGAAAGCACAACCATTAGAAATAGAGTAACTGATTAGATCAGAGTGGGAACAGGTGTCACCGCAAAGCAGCACGAGCGCTGATTGCGATGACAAACAGGTGAAGATGAGAGCTAGAATGAGCATTAGGGATGGGCGGATCGATCCTAAAGTATCGATACTTTCGATACTGATGTTGTATCGAAAGGATCGATCCTCACATAAAAATATCGATTCTAAAGTGCATTTTTTTGTAACCACTAATTTTATTTATTAAGAAACTCGGTGCATAAAATAAGCTTCTAAATGGAAAAATAGACTATATTAGCGAACAATTGTGTTGGATAGAGCTATTTCTCCTGCTCATCGGAACACACGCAAATGCTGAAAGACAGAACCAATCAATCACAGACAGCGTTCGCTGCGGACGCTTGGCTCAGTCACAGTTCCAATAGAGCTGCGTTTCCCAAAAGCATCAGAAGCATAAGTAGATCATAAAAAACCATTGCCACATTATTACATTACATTACATATCATTATTGCTATATATAAAATTAATTCTGAAAAATGCATCACGATTTCTACACAAATATGAAGCAGCAATAATAATCATATGTTTCCTGAGCAGCAAATGATATTAGATTTATTTCTGAAGGATTATGTGACACTGAAGACTGGAATAATGATGCTGAAAATTCAGCTTTGATCACAAATGCATTATCAGAGGCCTACATTAAAATAGAAAATTAATTTCACAATATTGCTGTTTTTACTGTATTTTTGTTCAAATAAGTGCAGCCTTGGTGAGCATGAGACTTATTTAAAAAATATTACAAAATCTTACTAACCCCAAACTTTTGTGTACATGTAGCCTAATATTTATTTTAAATAGGTAATTGTGTAAGTAAATTTAAACTGTTGTTAAAAGTTCAAATGGTTTCTGTTGTGTTCTGTAATTGCTGTTAATAAATCTGTCAGAAAAAAATATGCTAAATTTTACCTTTAGGAGTACAGCATTCTGGCAGCCTTTTTAAAAAAATGAACCATGGTTTTATTACAGTAACCACAGTTTACCACAGTATTTGTAGTAAAACTGTAACCACAAATTTACCATTATGGCGCTTATAATAATAATACATTTTAGTACTTACTGTATGTAACACCATGTTTATTTTTCATGAGGTACCCTCAAAGGTGCACCTTTGTAACTTATCTATACCCTTAAATCATGCATACTTGTATGGTACTAATATGCTCCCTTTTAGGGGTATAGGTGCACCTTTGAGGTTACTGCCCCAGCAAAGGGCTAAAATACAATTTTAGTATTTCATTTCTGACAGTGTAAACAAAAAAAGGCCTGTGAAATGTTTTAAAAAAACATGGCTTTAAAATCTAATATTAAGTGAGTATAATTACTGATTATATTCTTATATATTATATATTTAATAATTTAAAAGATCATTTTAGTACAGGTATCGGTATCGGTATCGATATCGACGATACTGGGCTTGAAAATATCGGTATCGGATCGAAAATAAAATAAGAGGTATCGCCCATCCCTAATGAGCATGGGCGTGCCTGAGTATGTGTGTGTGTGTGTGTGTGTGTGTGTGTGTGTGTGTGTGTGTGATCCTGTGTGTGTGAGAGAGAGACAGAGAAGCAAACCCAGCTCATGACAATAGCATTTATTTCTCCTTGAAATTTTTATTTACACCTTTTAACTGTTTATATGTTCACTTGATGTATCAGTTTAATGCTGTATCATGCTTGATTTCTTTATGACTCTAGTTCCCATACATGTACTGGGAGCCAGAGGCCAGACCAAGAGAAAACATTTAGGATTCAGTGCTGTGTAACCTGGTCTGATGTAGAAAAAGACCACTGAATTGAACTGCCAGTCTCAATCCTGCTAGCCGATAGACCAGAACTTTAAGCAGGCATGGAACTGGCAAGTAATCAGTTCATTGGAGAGATTAAGCATTTAACCTTGCCAGTTCTTGAGTCTGAACTCTGACACTTCAAAACTTTAGAGAAAACACGAACTATCTGTCTAATCCGAGGTGAAAGTGTGAGACGCCCCTCGGCCCAGAGAAAAAATAAAAAAATGAAACTTTAAGGTATAACCCTTAATTTGTAAACCGTTTGCATTTTGAAAAAAAAGGTAAAATTATTTTCATTTGATTAATTTTAAAACTTAATTAAATTGTTTAAGCTTTAATTAATTTCTTACCACCATTTTTGTATTTTTTGATTTTCATAAAATCAGAATCCAAAAATTAACAAGTAAATTTCTTTTGTTTTTGAAAAAATTTTTAAAAAACCATGTTAAAATTTGTTAACCAAAAAAAACTGTTTTATTGTTTTACCTAAGTAAATGAACTAGACGTTACTCCGTGAAAATCTTCCGTTAAATTTGGAAACCCCAGCGTTTCCATGAAGGAGGGGGAAATGTAAGGGTTTTTAATTATTTCAAAAACTAGTGTTTTCTGTTCGAAAGAAATGGCCCTCTCGGCCATTTGTTTGGGTTTTTTGGTGCCATTAGGTTTTTGTTTTCCGAAATTTGTTTTTAAAAAAGTAGTAAAATTTAAACAAAGTTTTTACACGGAAGGCCAAAGACCGGAGTTTCTTAAAATTTTTTGGGAAGGTTGTTCAGAAGGAGTCAGAGGAGGGAGTGAATGTGGGTTTTTTTTTTTTGCAAAGGTTTTGGGTTGATTTGTTGCCAACTATAGGCTTTGTTGTTATTACACCTTCCCTTTAACCCAAAATGCGGCCTTTTTTTTGTTCCTCAAAGCTTCCCACTTAAATGACACATTTCTTTAAATAAACAATTTTATCATGTATTCCACAACGTTTTGTTTCAGATTTTATTTTGGCAAGGTCCTGATTTTTTTTAAAATTAAACATTGGGAATTGGCAGGGAATTTTGGTTGGTTCTTTATTTTTAAAAAATTTAAAAAGAATATTTAAGTGGAAAAAAAATTCCAAGCATTCAATAAATGGGAAAACTAATGAAAAGGAATTTAAAAAATTTAAATTTTTCTTTAAGTTAAATTTAAAAAAAACCTTAATTTTGTTCCATTAATGTAAGTAAAAATTTAAGATTTGGAAAAAAAAATTAAAACTTACGGCCACTTGAAAGTCCCAAAAATCGACCCAAAAATGAATTTTCTGAGTTTCCCAATTTTTACCTAATTTTTGACTTTGGTTTTAAATTTGGGGAGGCCTCGTGCGGGCTTACAGAAGGAACATCCCTTCCAAACAAAAGAGGTTGGGCACAAGGGTTTACTTAAAGGGGGCGAACAGGGCCTTTAAGTCAAAGCCAAAGTGCTGGAAGGGAATTTGGGAAGGGGAAAAGGTTAAGCAACAGGGAAAGTAAGTTGAAACTGTCCAAGGCAGAATAAAATTTAACTAAAGGGTGGAACTAAAATGGAATTTAGTGGTGAATTTGTAAACCATTTCAGGCTTTTAACTTTCCACACTTCTTAAAGAGGCGCTTTCAGCCCGGGCCAACGGGCTGTTTATTCCTTTTTTATTAAAACCTCTTTTAGGATGAAAAAAAATTTTGCCATTGGAAACAACCCAGAGTCTGAAAGTAAGGCCAAACCATGTTTTGAAGCAGGGAAGTTTCCCTTTCAGAAGTTGGGTCTGTTTCTCTGTTGGGCCAAAGGTTTTCCGAAACCCCAGCAAAAGAATTACCAGGAAATTTTAGGGGAATATAGGGTTTTTTGAAACTTATAAAATGTGTTTTCTTTTCAGGGCAAAGGATTGGGCAATCCCATTCATCCAACTGCAGGAAAATTGTTTCTTTGCCTTTTGGAACAAATTCCCTTTACGGAACGGAAATAAAGGGTTTTTGTTTGGAATTTGAAAACGAAATAATTTAAAGGCCTTTTAAAGAAATTTTCTTCTTACCATTAGCAGTTTGGTCATTTTTGAAGCCCCCTTTTAAGGATAAAAGGCAAAAGGCCCCAAAGGTTTTTTATTTTAAAAAAAATTTTAAAGGAACAACCAAAAAAGTTTTTTAATTTTTATGAATTATTTTAATTTTGAGAAAATTAGGGTATTTTGTTTTTATTGAAAAAATCACCTTTGCAAAGGGCCCTTTAAACTTACTTCCGCCCTGGATTAAATTTATCAGGTTTAACATTTAAATTGAATATGTTAAATGTTTTTAAACCATAATTTTATTTTAGGCATTATATTTAAAATTAAATTATAAAATTATTATATTTTTTTTCATTAAAAATAAAAAAACCTTTTTTAACTAATAAATACCAACTTATTTTCAACTTTTCATTAATATTAATTTTTTAATATTTATTTTAAATATTATTTATTAAAAAACCTTTTTCTCCAATAAAACGGTAAAATTTGAAACTTTTTTTGGGGCAAGTTTTTTGCTTTGGAAAATTTTCAAGTTTACAAAAGGTTTTGGTTGAAAAATTAACCCCTTTTTAAATAAATGAAAATTTGAAAAATTTTTTGGAGTAAAGGTTAAACTTGCCCCAAGTTTTTTATAAAAAAATTAACAAAAAATGAAACTTCCTGAAAATTTTGGTGGTGTGACAAAGAGTCTTACCTAATTAAATAATAAATTTGCCAACCCATGATTTCCAGAACTTTTTTTTTTTTTTCTGACTAAAGAGTTTTTCAAACTCAAATATAAAAGGCCAACCTTTCAATCATTTTCCAGAACCTTTTATTTTTAAGAGGCCAAGCAGAATTTTTCAGACCCAGTGCGGAAAAGGGCAAATAATAACATGGTCCAACCAAAAAAAAACCTTTAAAATTTCAAGGACGGAAACGTTCAAACCCGGTCAAGGGCCTAAAAGTTAAAAGCTTTTAAACCAATTTAAAAACCCTTAAAATTAATTTTTAATCGTCGCTTTTAAGGCGGTTAGCCTCCTTTAGTAGGGGCTTCAAAAGCAACCTTGGCTTACATTCGCTGGTAGTTACAAGCTTTTCGCTTTAAGCTTAGACTCTTTATGTTAGTGCTCTCCAAACGGGGTCGTTCTTGTTGTGAGGCTTTAAAAAATTTAACCATTTAAAGGGTTTACACTGCGGGTTCGGAAAAAGGTTCGTGTTAATGTTTTAAAATAGGTTTCCCAGGCCCTCTGTCTGGTCGATTTAAATGATGGCTTTTGGTTTGGTAATTAAGCAGGTTCCCTCAGACCCTGCTCTGGCTGTTTCCTTTATAAAGGCCTCTTCCCCCGTCAGTGTTTCCGCCAGGAAGCCTTAAAGGCTCTCTAAGGAAGCCATAAGCCTTCCAGTTAATACATTGTGCTGTTGGGGTGGCCATTTAAATGAATTTAAAAAGAAGGAGATGTGGATTATTAATTATTGTGAGCGGAATATGTTGTTGTACCATTTAAAATTAAAATTTGTCAAATTTTGCAAAAGGATTTGAAATTAATTTAATTGTGGGGATTAAGGAATGTTGGATATAAATGTTATAAAAATGATTTTGAAGGATTTAGAATTAAATTTAGATAGATAGATAGATAGATAGATAGATAGATAGATAGATAGATGATAGATAGATAGATAGATAGATGATAGATAGATAGATAGATAATAGACTATTGAGCCTTCAGCTCGTCTGTAATGTTGGATCCACTGTTTCTCATCTTTCTCTTGAAAATATCCCATAGATTCCATATGGGGTTCAGGTCAGGCATGTTGGCTGGCCAATCAAGCATGGCATGTATATCATATCATGGTCCGCAAAGCACTTGAAAGTGGTTTTGGCAGTGTGGGCAGGTGCTAAAGTCCTGCTGGAAAAGGAAATCAGCATCTCCATAAAGCTTGTCAGCAGATGGAAGCATAAAGTGCTCCAAAATCTCCTGGTAGACGGCTGCATTGACTTTGGACTTGATAAAACACAATGGACCAACACCAGCAGACGTCACGGCACCCCAAATCATCACTGACTTCAGAAACTTCACACTGGATTTCAAGCAGCTTGGATTCTGTGCCTCTCCAGACTTCCTCCAGACTCCAGACCTTGATTTCCAAATTAAATGCAAAATTTAAAATGCAAAAAGATGCTTCTGACGTTGTTTCTGTTTCAGAAGTGGCTTGGTAGCCCTTTTCCTGAAGACGTCTGAGCGTGGTGACTCTTGATGCACTGACTCCAGCTTCAGTCCACTCCCTGTGAAGCTCTCACAAGTGTTTGAATCAGCTTTGCTTGACGTATTCTCAAGCTTGCGGTCATCCCTGTTGCTTGTGCACCTTTTCCTACCCAAATTCTTCCTTCCAGTCAACTTTGCATTTAATATGCTTTGATACAGCACTCTGTAAACAGCCACACCATTCATTAATGACCCTCTGTGACTTACCCTCTTTGTGGAGGGTGTCAATGATCGTCTTCTGGACCATTGCCAACTCAGCAGTGTTCCCCATTATTGTGGTTTCAAAGAACAAGAGATACCCGGAGTTTATACTGTATGGATGGTCATTTAATGAAACTCAAATGTAAATATTCTAATATTTTGAGATACTTATTTTTGACTTTCATGAGCTGTAAGCTCTAATTATTAAAATTAAAACAAAAAAACGTTTGAAATGTTTTACTTTACATGTAATGAATCTAGAATATATGAAAGTTTCACTTTTTGAAATAAGTTACAAAAAAGAGAACATTTTCACGATATTATAATTTTTTTAGATGCACCTGTATATTGCTGAACGTTATTGTGCAGAAATAAATAAGAGAGTTTTAAGAGTTGTCTTTAGTCCAAAAGTGCATATAGTTGAAAAACACAAGCATTAACCAGCTCTTTATTTATGATGTTATAATCAATGTCAACCAATCAAATATAACTACATTATATTGCCTGTTTAAAAGCTTTTTCTGTTTCTGTTGAAGTCGTTCATTGATACCAACAAAGTTATCCCAGACACAGCCAGAAAGGTTTCAAAGGCAAACAGGCTTCTCCTGTCGTCTGTCGAGTTAATGTTCGATTGGTCATGATCAATTTCTGGAAGCCAAACAATGTACCTAGAGATGCTGAGGGGTCGTTGAGGACTTTGTTGACTGTGTTCCTAATTGATGAAGAGTGTTGTGTAATTGCCTGCAGTGGATGATGTTTAATCTGCTGATAATGTCATTGAGTGATATTAGCAGGAGGTTGTAGTCTAATTAAAATGACAGAGGCCTTTGCACAGTCTGGGGTGAACCTTAAGAACCCCTTCTGTTCTTACTGGCTGTGTTTACTCCACCGCTCAACTCAGACGCGTGTATGGAGGTTGCTATGGAGAAGCTGCAAATTGAATGATTCTGAAAGAGGCTCAGATGAGATTGACCACATAAATGGGGCAAATTAAAGAAATGTTCTGAGCTCAGATGCAAATTGTATTGACAGCATTTCTGGTATACTGTTGATTACAACAGAAAATGAGTTTTAATCGTCCCTCAGTCTGCCTTATAAAAATATTTCCATTACAATAATATGCTAAGTTTATGTGTAAAGTAAAAAAAAAAAAAATACAAAGTTCTAAAAATATTACAGTGGTCAATTTTTATTTATTTATTTATTTTGTGTGTGTGTGTGTGTTTTTTCCCATTCTGTTGGTTCATTTTTGGGTCTTTTAAATTTGGTTTTTTCCCCTTTCTATGTTTATTGTTAAGAATGTTACTTTTTTTTAAATTTAAAATTTTCCCTTTAAAATAATTTCATTTATTTGAAAAATTTTGTTTTTATTTTTTATTTTTTTATTTTTTGAATTTAATTTTTCCGCCGAGATTAAAATTTTATTAAAAGATGTTTTATTTCCTTTTGGTTTTTTTTTTTTTTGTTCATTTATTTGAAGAAAATAAAAATTATTTTTTTTTGTTTTTAAATTTTTAAAAATCCTGATTTTTTTTTTTGTAAAATTTTAATCCCAACCATAAATTAAATTCCAATGCCAAAGATCCCGGGTCCAAAAAGAAGCCCTTTTATTTCCCCTTTTAAATTTTCAATTTGGCCCTTTAAACCGCCATTCCGGAATCACCAAATTCGGCCAAATCCGGTGTTTGTCATTCCGCCATTGGCTACCAACCCCGTTTGGGTTTGAATTAAACCCCTCCCCCATCCCGCCCTGGAAAGTCCACACCAACAGGATGCCTGTTTTGTTTGTTGCCCAAGGAAATTTTAAACTTTTCTTGGGCTTGCTGAATTCCTTTCCGGGGTCCTTCCTTTTGTGGTGGAGGCCATCCCCCTGGCCCCTTTTGAATATTTTCCTAAGGGAACTCTGCCTTTGAAACTGGTCAAAGCCATTTGGCTTGCCTTCCAAACCCCGGAAGGGCTTGGTCTGGGGCCTTTCCTTCCTTCCTCCGGCCCTTTAGGGCTTCCTTCTTTTTTTACTGTTCCTTGCTGTTTTACCCCGGAGGCTCCCAATTAACAACTAAAAATTTGGGGATAATTTTAAAAGGGCCGGGCCAAGGGGCTGAGGCAACCCCAAACTAAATTAAAGGTTTAAGTTGGTTAATTTCCCCAATTTCCACCCAAACCCAAAATCCATCAATTTCCTTTAATTTCCCTTAACCCATGGTTTAATAAGATTTGGCCATTTAGGCTTATGCATTGGTTCCAATTTCCCATTTTTCCCCTTCTCCCTTTTCCCCTGGTTCCGAATTTTGAATCTTTTTCTTTATTTAAAAATTTCCTTGTTTGCCGTTTTGTTCCTGGGGTTTCCAGAGCGTTACTCCCCTGGAACTGTTAAATCCAATTTGGGGGAAATTAATGAGGTTTGTTTTTTTATTTTCCCTTTTAAGGTTTGTTTTGTTTGTTTTGTTTTGGTTGTTGTTTGGTGTGTTTGTTGTTTGTGTTTTTTGTGTAAATATTATCCCTTCTAAAAGTTATTGTTTTTACTTTTTATTTTAAATGTATTTATTCCTAAATTGCCTGATTTTCAATAATTATGATTTAGTGTTACCCTTTCGTGTTTTTCCTTGGGTTAAATTTAATTTTTTGGTGGTTTTTTTCTTTATAAAAAAGTTCCAAAAACCCCAATTTATTTTAAATAATTCTTTATTTATTTTAAACAATTTTATGTTTGGGTTGAATAAAATTCTTTATTTTTATTTATTATATAAATTTTGGTATAAAATTTAAATTTATTATAATTTAATTTAAATTATTTATTTTAATTTTAATTTATTTATTATAAATATAATTTTTTTTTTACATCAAGCATAAATTTTATTAAAAAAAGCTGTTTTATTTATTTTGATTTAATATTTTCATTTGGAAATTTTGGGGATATAAAAATATTACTTTAAAAACAAAAAAAACCTGAATATAATATTTAAATATTCAAAATCAATAAAAATAAATAATTTTTTTTTTAAAGAAAGGATAAAAGGCTAAATGGGCCCTTTTTTTAAAATTATTTACCTTTTATTATTATTATATCTTTCCTCATGTATCGGAATCTTAACCCAAAGCGCCAATATTCCAATGGAGGGCCAAGTTCATTTCCAAATAGCCTTTTTTCCCCCAAGGTCTGTTTCCTTTGGAACTTCCCAATTTAACCCCTTCCCGGGTTATTTGTGATTTTTGGTTTAAATAATGTAAATTTCTCTCTGGGATGGCTGAGTGGTGAAATTAGGGGAGATAAGAATTCACTTTTCCTATCAATTTAATTCAATGGTGAAACACCCTCTCCGGAATCCCTTTCCTATTCCTTTTTGTTTAATGGGTTTTTTTGGCTGTAAAACCAATTTGGTGCGGCAACAATGTTTGGCTCACTAATGCTCCTGTTAACCTTAGGAATTTGTGATTCTTATTAGTTATTATGTTTGCCTGCCGAATTGTTAAAACATGTCCCCTTTTCCTTAATTTAAACCCTGCCTCCACTGGCTGTAATTTAATAAACATTTGGACAATCAGGCCAATTACAATTTTTTATTTAAATTTAAAAGGGTTAATTAAAATTTAATTTTAAATATATTTTTGATAAAAAAATTTCAAATTTTAAAAAAAATTTCAAACCCTAAAGAATTTTACTTGGAAATGAATTTATACCGAAATTTTAATTTTTAAATTGTTAAATCTTGTGTACAAATTCCCCATTTTTAAAAATAAGAAAAAAATAGAAATATTTAAACTTTTTAAATTTTAAAAATTATTTTAAAATAAAATTTTAAATTTTTAATTTTGGAGGAAAGTTAATTTTGGTCAACCTGTTTCAATTTCAATAAACCTTTAAAATAATTAATATTGATTTTAAGGAAAATTCCAATGTTAAAATTTCTTATTAATATTTTAAAAATTTTTGTTTGTTTTTGGATTTTTAATAAAAACTCAAAAAACAGATTTGTAAAATTATAAATTTTTTAAATTAATTTTATCTTTCAATTGTTTTTAAATTAATTATTCCAACTTTAATGAAAAATAAATAAAATTGATTGAAATTAATTATTATTATTTTTTTTGGATTTAAAATTTGGTGAAAAAATTAAAACACACTAATTTGAAAAAAAGGTCCAAAAATTTAAATTTTTGTAAATTTTTCCCCTTTTGAATAATAGTATTAATTTCTTTTTATATTTTAAAATTAATGGTTATTAAATATTGAAAATATTTTTTATTTTTTTCTAAAATTTATGTTTTTAAATAAATTAGTTTTTTGTTTTGAAAGTTTGTTCTAAAACCCTAAACAAAATTTTTAGGATTTAAGTGGGCTTTTTACTTTATCGGAAGAAACCTACAAAACCCGAATGGATCTTTGGGAAAAGAAGACCACCGCACGGAATGCTAAGGCCCCCTTCCCAAACCTGGTCGAAAACAACAGGAGCCAAGGGATACTGTAACCGCTTTCAAAGGCCCGGTAGGGCTTCTGGTGGTCCGGTTTTGGAAAGGAATTGATTAAGCGCTGCGTTGAAGGAATTTTTAACTTGAACGGGTCAAAACCTGGCGCTATGGGAGATTGAACAACCACATACGTCATTATCGAATGCAAGCAATTGGAAAATACTTTTTAAAAACGTTTCTGTTGAACGGGTTTCCCGGAATCCCTTACAACCCCCCCTGGTATTTTTGTTAATTCTGTTTGTTGAAATAATGGATTAAACGTCCTCGTTGGGTTTGGTGAATTTATGAAATAGAGGGTAAGATACCAAACACTCAATTTCAAATTATATTTCTAAATTTAACGGCAACAACATGCCCTTTTCCTTTCTTAAAATGGCAAAGGATGGTTTTTTTCCTTAGAACAATTTAGCCAAGGCAAAGACCCAATTGGGACAACCTTTTGATTTGTTCTTTTTGTTTTAATTTAAGCGTTATTTAAAAGACCCTCTTCGGATTGGTAAAACTTGGCGTTTTTAATTTCTCCTCACCTGCGCCCGGCATTCCAACAACATTATTTTGCCCATTTACCTTAATTAAGGAAGGGTTTCTAAGGGAAAAAAAAATTTAAAATAATAATAAAAAAAAATTAAGGGTTTTAAAAAACACAATCCGTTCCAAACACACCTTTTGTTTCTTTGGTTATTTGTTTCCGAATTTAAACCTATTCAATCAATTTTTAATTGAAAAGGAATTTTATGGTTACCAAATGAGGGTTTTTAAATGGTAAAAAAATGGGATATTAAACACTTATAAATTAAAACATTTATTTAAATTTAAATAAAAAAAATTTTTTTTGAATGGTAATTTTTAACAACCAACTTGCACAGTTCCATTGATCCCAAAAAAAAAAAATATTGGTATTTTTGCCAAAGGAAACATTTCCTTAAGTTTAAAAAGTTTTGTTTATTGTTTTTAGAACACATTTTGCAATAATTTTTAATTTTTCTTTGGTAGAACCAAAAGCCTTTAGAAACAATTTTTTTTTATTCTTTAGCCAAAGAACAATTGTTATTTCCTTGCAATTCAATCTGTTCACCACCCGGATTTTCCCCTTATTTCCTTCTTTAAGCCTCCATTTTTGAAAAAAACAAAAATTATAATTTATTTCAGCTCACTCTTAAACAGAAATTGGTAAAAATTTTACAGTTTAAAATTTTCCCTTATTTTTAAGTAATTATCAGATGAAACCCGAATTTTGTTTATACCTTCATTCGGGTGGTCCTTAAGAAAACAAAATGGGGAATTTGGTAAAAAAATAATGGTTTTTAATTAAAATTTAAATCTTTTCCTTTTACTTTTTGGTTTTTTGGTTAAAGTTCCTTAACCCCCCTCCCTCTTTCAACATGGAGCCTTTTTCTTCCCGTTGTGCTTAATTGGTGGTGATGAAGGAGGGTTTTTCAGAAACCAAGGGGCCTAATTGGCCGGGTGGAAAAACCCAACAATTTTTAAAATTTTACAAAACAAACCAATTAATTGGACTTGTGACCACTTCTGAACATCCCTGGCAATTTATTTTGGAGCCAAAAATAAAAAACCAAAGGCAATTTTGCCAAGTTGTAAACCCTCAAAGATCCTGTAAATTTTGTTTCAGTTTTAAAAAAACAACTACAAACTAATTAAGTGTCTTTTTAAAATCCAAATTTTGTACGTTTTTTTTAAAATTAAAACAAAACAATCTTTAGTTAAAAGGGCAAATGTTAAAGGGTTCTTCCCAAAAATAAATTTTTTTTTGCATTTACCAAGGTCCTTTGGAAAAAAAAAAATTAATATTTTTTTTATTTTTTTGCTCCTCATTTATAACATGAAGGAAAAAAAAGAAAATTTTCTTAATTTTAATAATGTTTTATCTCTAATTAAAGTGGATTTTCCAGAGGATTTCCAGGCCCGTGCCCATGTCCTTAATTTACTGGGAATTTGGCATATTAAAAGATTTTTAATAAAAGTTAATTGACGCTTTGTGTTGGCAATTGCCATAAAATATTTTATTATCCAACCCTCCTCTTTTTCAACCAAATTAACGCCTTTTCGTTGTTCCTTGTTGTCTGTGTTTGTTAAACAGAACCATTCGAGTGGGGGGTTTTTGGGGTTTTCCCAAACTTTACCCTGTAAAGGGCACAAGTAAAGGACTTTGACAAACATTTAGGAACCAGTTCGTTGAAAACCGATTTAATTTTGAAACAAATAATATTTTTAAATTTATTAACACACTGTCCCATTGAAAACAATTAATTCCGGTAAACCAATTCCTCCCTTTTAGTGAAAAAATTACCAACATTCATTAAAAGAAACGTTCTCTTTAAATTTCCTACATTTAATGCTTTAATTCAACACTTTTTAACAAAAGGGAAACCCTTTTGGGGCCTTTTCAACCAAATAAATTTTGTTTCATTTGGGCCTATGTGAAACAAGATTTTTTTTTGGAAGCATTTGTTAAAATTAAAATTTTTATAAAATTTTTGTTCCTGTATTTTAGGTTAACTCACCTTAAAACCAATTTTTCCAAATTAAAAAGTTCGGAAATAAAATTCAGAGGGTTTTAGGAACTTCCAAAAAACCGTATAATGTATAAACAAGGGTTTATTGGAGTTTGGGAAGCTTTCATATTTAAGTAAGAATAGAGAAAACATGGGTTTAATCATTAAAAAATTTTTTTTACAACTTCTGGCCCAAATTTTTGGATTTGTGACAGATTCACAGGATTTAACTTTTGGGATATTGGTTTGTCGTTTTGTTCAAGACGGGAAATTTATTTGAAAATTTTAAATTTTCTGCTTTTTTTCCTTGTTTTGGGACAAGGTTAGGTTTAATAATTTGGGTTAACCAAAATTTGTTAAAAAGTTAATTTAAAAAAATGGTTACTTTTAAATTAAATCACACCTAACATTAATTATGATAGAAAATTATTAAAATAAAAATTTAATCTTTTTATGGTTGTTTGAATATTACCAAAATTCATTTAAAAGCAATGCCCCTTTCGTCAAAATTATGCGGGGACCCTTGGTTAAAATTTTAACCAAAGGGTCCTTTGGCGTTCAATTTGGAATTGTTGGAAAAACCGTTCTTTCAGGTTAAGCCTTATTTTTATAGTACCATTTAAATTTAATAAAAATTATTAAAAAAATTTTTAAGTTCCTTGAATAATTTTACTTAATCCATTTCCCTTAAAAACCACCCATTTTTAAATAAAACCGGTTAACGAAATAAAATCGTTCCCGGAAAGGGCAACTACCAAAAAACGAAATTGGGATTCCCAAAGGGTCCATTCGAGTTTCTAAACAACAATACTTAATGGAATTGATAAACTGGTTTTACACTGAAAATAAAGCGAGGTTCCGCAAATTTTTGTTTGTGAGGACCGACCGGGACCCGGCTTTCGGGGTGGAAGCGATGTTTGCGGAAGGACGTTTTTCCTTCAGGAAAGGGTTAATTGTAACCGAGCGTTCCTTTATCGGTTGGTACGTGGTTTAGGGAGGAAATTGGGTTCCCTAAAAAAGGAAAAGTGTTTAAATTTGTTGGCCTTTTAAATTTTAAAACAACCCTAACCCTTTTAAAGAAAATATTACCTTTTTTTAACAAAAAATAGGCCCTTTATCATTGGGAAGCCCCTTACTTAAAGGCACATGGGAGGACCCTCCCGAGGGGTTAAATGAATTACCCATGTTAAAAAACCCCAAAGGGCCCTACCAAGGAAGTTCAGAGGTTAGGTGTTTGAGAAAACGTTCTTCCAGGGAAAACAAGGCTCTTTTAAGATACCTTAAATAAATAAAATTCCCAAAAATCTTTAATTGGGCCTTGTAAATTTCCATTTCATTCAAAAGTTTGGGGAACAAACTCTACGAGTGTTGGAATCAATTTACCTTTAAAAAATTTAAATTAATTAAGGAAGCCCAAAAAGATTTGAGCCGGGCTTTCACCAATAAAGTTTAATTAGAACACAAGGAAAGGTTTCGAAGAGGATAAAACCCTGGGCTTGTTGGGCCCCCCGAAAAACAAATTCTCTAAGGGGCCCAAAAGCCAACCAAATTTAACCCTGTTGGATAAGGCAGTACGGGCAGGTCACCTTGTGTTCAAACCAAGGAGGCTTTTTTAGGGATTCTTTGGAGACAAAAAACCCTTTTCGGTAAAAACAAAGGGTGTTTGGGTCCAAAAGCTCCATTTCTATCCCTTTACGTTGCAAACCCTTTCCGGGAAATATTCGCCTTCCTAGGGCAGGCTTGAGGTTCACCCCTGGCCCTGAAGGGAGGAACCTTGGGCCTACCAGGCCGGGGCTCTTGGCATGGACCAGGGCCCAAATTCAAGGCCAACGGCAGAAAATGCCTGGGTCCCCACCCCGTCCCCAAATAGATATTTTCATAGAGAGAAATTAATATTATAAATTTTGGGGAAATTTAGGGCTCTTGCACCTGCCTTCCCGAGGGTGGAGGGAGCCAGGGGATTTAATCCTGGGCCCCCTAAAACCTGTGGCCAGGGCTGGCCCCACCGAACCCCCTCAATGGGGTGGTGGGCTGGAAAGGGAACTAAATTTAAAAGGGAGGGGGCCCTACCTCAACCTTTAGGAACAGCACGGCTCTGAACAAATTTTGGGGTTAACCTAAAGGAAACCATACAGGAAATTTCCATTCCCATAGGCCCGTTGTGGGTTTCGTCTGAAACAATGGTGAAATTCCTCCTTTAAAGGCAAATTTAAACCTCCTTAGGGCCAACATGGAGGTTTCCCAGGTCCGGCCGCGGGCCCGGGGGGCCCCTTCCGGAAACAGATTTTTTAAAAATGGCCAGGGAGGGGTTGTCAGAAAAAAGCCCAAAATCCTGCTTCCAAATTAAACCACTAACGGACTGCTTGTCCTTCCCCTTTCACATTCTTCAAAAGGCCATTTGGGGGCCTTTTCCCAGGCCTGGGCCGCTTTTCCATGCATCCTGGCCGAAATTCCTCTTAGGGGTGGAAATGGAATGGTTGGCCCAAATTCAAACCTCTCCTTTCACTCCAAAGGACCCCTTTTCCCCCCCTTTAGGATTTCCCATTCCCTTTTTCTGCTCGGCCACCCTTTGGCTTTCCCGGTTGAGCAACCCTTTTCACAACCCAAATCCTTTTGGGGAAGAGGAACCCCGGGGATTTTCACATGCAGGGAGGTAAAGGGCCTTCCGTAATAAGAAGGTGGTTTGGTCCGAAAGGACCAGAACCCCTTCCGAAGGCCGCCCTTTTTTGGGTTTGGGGTTTTTGAGCACCGGGCAATTGTTGGGTTTTGTTTTTTTTTTAAACCGTGGCCCGTTTTGGTTTGGGTTTGGGGTGTGGAAACCACCATGCTGGTTTGGGGTTTTTTTGGAGGGAGACCAGGGCCGTTTTTTTTTGGTTTTTTTGGGTTTTAGCGTTTAGGGCCCACCTGGGTTTTGGCCTTTGAGGTTTTTTTTTTTTTTAAAAAGGTTGGGGAGCCAGCCTTTTGGTTTTGGGACGCCGTCCTGCCTGTGTTTTGGGTTTTGGTTTGGGGAGGCGTTTTTTTGGTTTGGTACCCATGGCCGGGGTTTTTGTTTTGGCACCAGTTTGGCTTTTTTTTTTGGTTTTTTGTTTGTTTAAGGTTTCCCTTTTTGGACAACCTGCTTTAAGTTGAGGGAGCCGAGGGTTTTGGGTTTGGTTTTTTTTAGGGGAACCAAGGGCCGTTTTTGGTGGAATTGTATTGATTGGACCCCGGGCGTGGGTTTGTTTGTGTTTTGGTTTGGTATTTTTTAGGCCATCGCTGTTGGGGGGAAAATGGCTGCTCCTTTTGGGTTTTGTTTGAGGCAAACTGGCTTTTTTTGTTTGTTTTGTTTTTTGGAAATTGGTTTGGGTTTGGGAACCCCGGGCCTTTGGTTTAGGGGTTTTTTGAAGGGCCAGGGGATTTTGGTTTTGGAAAGGACAGGGGTTTTCATTTTTTTTTGGTTTGGACATTTAATTTTTGGGGGAAGCCCAACTGGTCCACCAAACTGATGGCCCAAAGGAACCACCGAAAAAAAGGGTAACAGGTCCAGAACCTGGGGGCCAACGGGGACCCGGTAACCCCAAGGGACTGTGAAACACAAGGGGCCCCGGGGCCTGTGAAGTCCGGGACCAGGGGCTTTCTTTGTAGGAACCTCACCTTTTCTTTGGAAAAAACGGGGCCGAGGTTTGTGAAAATTGGGTGTTTCGATTTAAAAGGGGTTGGAGGGAGCCCTTTGGTTAGAATGGGAAAAGGGTCTTTTGGGAAAAACCTTGCCCCTCAAAAAAGGAATGACCCATCCACGGTTCAAACTTTTTCTTAAAATTTAAAACCCTTTTATTGATGTTTTAAAAAGAAAAAACAAAAATTTTCCACCTTCCTTTCCAAAGGGAATAAAATACCTTGATTTTAATCTTTTAAACCCTCCCTTTTAACTCTTGACTGCGCTTAATTTAAAATTGCTTTTTATTAAATTTTAAAAGAAACAAAAAAACAAAAGATTCTACCTTCCGGGAAACCAGTCAATTATTAATTTATTTTCCAGGGCCCTTTACCTGGTTCCGGAAGGTTTGGGCGGGGTTGGACCTTCTCCTGTTGGACCGGGAAGCCTGCCGGTGGAAGGCCTCCGGGCGGGGAGGGGGGCCCAAGGGGCCCCCGGCAAACAGGGGGGGTGACCGGGGTAAGACAGGTTTGGGCCTTTTGTTTTTCCCCTCAATTTTTCCTTTTGCCAAATGCTAAAGCTCTGGAGGGCTTCGAAAGAAAGGGTCTGGAAGGGAGCACAGGAATGGCTTTTTGCTCCTTATGTCGGAGAAACCAAAAAACGCCAAACCACTACTTAATTTCCCGACCCGGCCTGTGGGTTAACCTTTGTGAAAACCCAGGCCGTTTTGGAAGAGTTCTTTCCTTTGGCCGTAAATTGTGGGCCTTTCCAGGGGTTTCCCTTTGGACCTGGAACCCATTTGAAGGGCGAACCCTCCCCCAGGCCAAAGCAGAGTTTTCCTGAAAACACGGCCCTAGGGAACCAGGGTCAACCCCGAAGGGGTAAAATGGAACCAGTTCATTTAAAAACCCACAAATTTCCCTGAAAAAAGGGCCCACATCATTGAGGGCAAGCCAAAATTTTTGTCTCTTTCTCCATCTCAAAGTGCAGCCCCTTTTTCCAGTCCCTTTCACGATTCCTCACCCATTCTTCATTCTTCCGTTCTTCTGCCACACATTTGCTTTCCGTTACGATACTGCAATCTTTTTCTTTCACACACACACAAATCCATTTTAAGGGATAATTGGGAACCTCCAGTGTATTTTCCAACATGACATAGCTCAGGCTGAGGGGCTCCTAGAAATAAGAATGGTGTGTGTGACAGGTACCCTAAAATGATCTGTCAGAGAAACAAACACAGCCCCAGGGGTGCCATGCACCTTTTATTTTTTATTTGTTTGTTTTGTTTTGTTTTTGTTGTTGTTGTTGTCTTTTAGTAGTTTTGTTTTAGGCAGCACCAGTGGCTGGTTTGTTTTGTTTTGTTTTGTTCTTTGTTTCGTTTTGATTTGTTTTGTTTTTTGTTTTGAGGGAGCACCAGTGGCTGTTTGTTTGTTTTGTTTGTTTTTTGTTTTGTTTTGAGGGAGCACCAGTGGCTGTTTTTTGTTTTGTTTTGAGGAAGCACCCGTGTTTTTTGCGTGTTTGTTTTTTGTTTTGACACTTTTTTTGGGGTTAAGCAATTTAATACTGGTCCACAAACTTGAATAGCACCAAACTAGCTTAATCCATCCTGCATGAAAAAAAAATATGCTGGTCTAGACTGTTTTGTGCAGCAGGGACATGGTAACATTCACACTGGCTTATCTGAAACACAAGATGATGCGTTCTGTGTGCTGAATGAATATATACACAGGCACCAGACACACTCCCTCATAAACCAACACGTACCGCCGCAATCCTGGCACCTTCTGATATTTACTTTGCTATAAATATTTCTGGTGTTAAGCCGAGTTATGTCAGTGAAATATGGTGCTGTTTCAGTCATTTCAAAGGATGGAGGGAGAGCCTGAAGTGTGTACATGCTGTAAATGAAATATCTGTCATGACACTGGAAGTAAACTTGCCTTATTTACACACAATAGTTGTATAAAATCCATCAAGAGTATCCAAACTTGTTTCTTGTGATTTAAAAAAACTTTCAATCTAAAGGTTTATGTTTAAAATTTGTTATTATAAATACAAAAAAAATATTATAAATTTGTAAAATATTAATTGTGCCTTCACATACATTTCTTTCAAAACTTTGTAGTAAAAAATACTTTTTAAATATATTTTTATATACTTTTAAGTATATCTTTATATATTTTAATTCTGACAATTGATTAAAATGCATTTGGAATTAATTACATGCTGATTAAATAATAATATGCTGATTAATTATTCAAATCTATCAAAATTAATTACATAAATACATATTTGAATTACTATTGTGGCAACAATGTGATGGTTTTTTTATTATTATTTTAAAATGTATAAAATAGTAAACAATGAGCAAATGTACTTGTTATTTCAGGAAGGTGAGAGATGCTACCGGAGTTGACATTAACATGCGTGTTGGAGTGCACTCTGGGAATGTTCTCTGTGGTGTGATTGGCCTCCAGAAATGGCAGTATGATGTTTGGTCACATGACGTGACCCTGGCCAATCACATGGAGGCGGGAGGTGTACCTGGGTAAGATCTGCATATGACTTTTGTTTTTCCCCATTTCACGATTTTCACTTATTTGCCACAAGTGCTATTATGCTCATGGAGGGTTCTTGACGTTAATAGAAATACTCTGTTGAGAGCACAGTGAATGTGCTTTTGTGCTACTAATGAGTGTTCATTGAATAACCAAAAAAAGTAACAGAAACGCAAAGCACTACATTCATTTTTCATATCTCGACTCTATTGTCTCTGTGGGCATTGGAACATTTGTGAAATACTCACATAATGCACCTGTTTTTGTGAAGTGTTCTTTCATTCGCCAGCCTGTAATAGTTGTGTGCTCCTCTCCAGACGGGTTCACATCTCTTCTGTGACACTGGAATATTTGAAAGGAGCTTATCAAGTCGAGCCAGGCAACGGACAAAGCAGAGATTCTTACCTGAAAGAGCACGGCATCATCACGTACCTAGTCATCAACCCAAAGGTAAAAAATGATGCAGTCCAGCTTCTACGTTTATAAATAACTAGACATTTACATTTTCTGAAGAAAACAGTGTTGCTTTGTGTTTGCTGGAGGTTTCTTACTGGCCCAAATCATGTTAGGGGCTTATAACAAACACCAGCTATGATAATAATTATTGTGGAAACAATAAAACCATTTGCTTTTTACCCAGAAAATTAGTTAAACAGAAGTATTAATCATAGCCGAATCAACATCTGCTGTATGATAGTTAATAAATCATATCATAATGTGTCTACTTATGCAACTTGAGCTTTTCAAATTAGCATTGCATTCAATTCACCTTGAGCACTAATTAGCATAATTACACTATTTAGACTGTGCGGTTATACAAATGTGACTTTGTGGTCATATTTGACAACCCTGGGGAGAGTGTTTGTCAAAACACAAGTTCAAGGAAACAGGCATCAAGACCCAGAAGATTCCTGAACATCCGTCCATTCAGATGTGTGTGGGCTTTTCAGCCCACAGATATCATAATGCCTGGCTCCATATATTCAAATAACAACGCCTATTCTTTTATTTATCCGGTGCCTTATTTACTTTTCAACAATGCATTTGCTTTGCCCGAGGTAACAAAAGCAGCAAATATTTCTCATAAGAGAATCATACATTTATTTCTGTTCAGTTTGAGCCTTTCGGCCCTCTTATCATAACAGCCCACTGCACACCCACTCCCTCCACACTGCCATTATGATGACTACATTTGAGTTTGGAGGGCTTTTGCTTGTTTGTTTAGTTGTTCTATTTCTTTTATCACCCTGTTGTTCAGTTAATGCCAATTTGCATTTTTTGTATTATTCTAATGAACAACTGTCATCGAGTCAAGCTGCTGTAAAGTAGACCATACAGATTTGAGGGAGCCACTGTTATCTTTTATACTATAGCAGGGGTTTTCTATCATTTGGTGTCAAGCACCCTTAAATATGACAAACCTCTTGCAAGAGACCCCTTTCCTAAAATACATATTAATTAATGTGTAAAGCAGCTTTTTACATGAATGAATATGTATTTTAAGAAGCCCCCCGGTTTATATATTTTCATGTATAAAAGACTATTTATATACAATAAGAAATGTGAATACAACACGCTGTTTTCTCTCAAATTCTCTTTTCTCTCAAAATTTCCCCATATAATTTTATTTAATTTAATTTAATTAAAACATTTATTTATTTAATTTTTTTCATTTTAATTTAATTTTTTGGAATTTCATTAATAATCCTATGTACCTGTGTGCTAATGGAATCTGAATCATAATTTGGAACCATAATTTGGGTCCTAAAGGAATCAATAAAAATATTTTAAGAAAATCTGCTTACAATCAAATTAGGTTATACTGAATGAACATGTTAATACAGTTAATCAGTTAATACAGTTTTAGGACCCAGATATTATATTGGACATCAAGTAGTGACTTGACACAGTACCAAAATTGTTTAGGATCCCAAAGTGCACAGAAATACCTTGAATATCAGTGTCAGATCACGTAATACACTTGAATCAAAAATGTATTATAAAACACATCTGTGACCCACCACTCAGTACATATTCTTGTTCGATTTTTTGGATTTCTGTGCTGTTATATCCATTTAGACTCATACTTCATGCTGTGTTTGTTCTTCATGCTTAGGCAGAAAAACCCCCGCTACCTGCTCGGCTTCGTCCCACTCTGGATGGGGTCAAGATGAGGGCGTCTGTCCGCATGACGCAGTACCTCGAGTCCTGGGGAGCAGTCAAACCGTTTGCTAACCTCCACCATCGAGACAGCATGACCAACGAGAATGGCAAGATCAACACACACGTGAGTCAACCTGAGCACACACGCAAAAAATACAGTCATTCTGATGGAAGATTTAAATGGTGATTACTGTCATCAGGACTAGTTTGTATTTGAAGCACTTAATAGTGCTCTATTAATTACATTTGTACATTTTTTTTTCTTACAGGATGTGCCCTTAGGGCAGTACAACTTTCAGCAAAGGTCTGAAAGGTCTGTTTTTTGACTGTTTATTGCTTTATATAACAAAAAAAGCAAAAATCTAAATTCAAGTGAATAACCTTTCAGAACGTTCACACTGACCTCATTTACATTTCCATGGTTGTTTAAAGTCTCTCTCCCTCTTTTTTCTTCCCTTTCAGAACAAAATCACAGAAAAAGAGATTTGAAGAGGAGTTGAACGAAAGAATCATTCGCACTATTGATGGCATTAACTCACAGAAGTAAGCATCCATAATGCTTTGCATCTTATCCATATGGAGTAACTCATGAATTGCTAAATAGCTAAATGTTAACAAGGATCAAGTGAAGTCTGACCTCGCACTGGGATTCAAAATCTTATTTAAATCAGCAAAAAAATTGAAAGGTTTTTTATTTTGAAAAATGTAATATATATATATATATATTAACATATTTATTAAATATTTTTTATTTCATATTTATTTTATATTTATTTTTATTTGTATATTATATTTATTTAATTTTCATTTGAAATGTATTTAGTAAAATAAAAACAAATAATTAAATTAAAAAAAAAAATATATATATATATTAAATAGAAAAATACAACACTACGTTTGACAGTTCGTTTCACTTTCAGAGCATTTCCTGCATCAATGTCACCCAACAAGCTATTATAATAGTGATTCATCGTGACAATGAGAATTTCATTGTTACAAATGACTTAATTTATGCTTTCTTTCCACCAGACAGTGGCTGAAGTCGGAGGACATTCAGAGGATATCTCTGTTCTTTCATAATAAGACACTCGAAAAAGAGGTACATTTCACCTTGAGATGTCATTGAATGGCAAATACTTTATGTGCTTCACTGTAAAGAGAAATCCACATCCGAACAAAAACGTATAGAAAACCGTAAGAGCTGAAATATACCTGTATATTTTTTTTTCCTTCTTCTTCTAACAGTACAGAGCCACAACTCTGCCGGCCTTCAAGTACTACGTCACCTGTGCTTGTCTCATTTTCTTCTGCATCTTCATAGTGCAGGTCTTAGTCTTGCCAAAGTAAGTGCCATCTCCACCACATCTTCCAAGTATCTCATTGTCTTTTGCGATGCAATTACGCCTCTGTCTCCCACAGCATTTAGACCAAGTGACGCATAATAATATTACAACATTTCTAAACAATTTAGAGAAAATGAGTGCAACGATTAAGACCGGGATGATCGGAATGTCAATGCCTGCCTGAAAAAGACAGCCCTGAGCAGACAGTTATAGATTTTTTTTAAATCAGAGGCCAATCTGGTTTGGAAATGATGTCTCCCTTTTGTATGAAGTCAGACAGAAAAATCTATGCAAGACGTCACCCTAATTTACTGCTCATGTTGACCGAGAACACATTCACAAGAGCCGAGAGCACAGCGCTTTCTCTCAAGCTGAGTTCTTACTTCCTGACATTGATTTTATATCAGATTTATAGTGAGACTTGGCACCACAAAGACTAGAACTAAACACTTTTGTTCCTATATTCAAAAAGCCATTAAAATATGTGATGCTTGCTTGAGTTTATTTACATTCTCTAAACTTTTGCCAACCCCAAAGCCCTAAATTTCATCATCTAATTTGTCTCACACTATTTGTTCTATGTGAATGCTACCTTGAATCTTGATTAAAATATATGTTTTGTTGTTATTCTAAGCAATCAAAATTGTTTTCTCCTATTGGACAATTAAACAGGTGAAAAATCCCAGAGATCTAGACTAGTGTTGTTTTTGGCGGCCTGTTTTAATTTTTGTTTTAGTCTAGTCTTTGTGTGAAGCTGTCATTTTAGTTTTTATTAGTTTTAGTCACGTTCATACTCTTTTTAGTCTAGTCAAGTTTCAGTCAACTAAAAGTCTGAGCATTTTAGTCAGAATTATCCATGACTATTTTCGTCTAGTTTTAGTCGACGAAAACTGATGACATTTAGTCTAGTTTTAGTCAATGAAAATTGTATTTTAGTCTCTTTTTTAATAATGCAATTCTATTTAACCCAGTCAATATAGTATAAGTACCTAGTAGTATAGACGAAACCAAAATTTTCTTTTAGCCAAACCCATTTCAAACAAGGTTATCTTATTATATTATTGTTACCTTATAGACTCAAGAATACATCCATTTCAGACACGGAAGACGCTCTGATTTGAATTTACAACATTTATTTTACCAACCAAACATGTTAGAAGTACACACACATAAATTTAAATAAATAAAAACAATAAATAAAATAGCATCACATGACAAAAAAACTAATACATTCAAGTTTAACAAAGAGAAACAAGGTGCTTGAATGCTCGAGCTACAATAACATACTAAAAAGTGCAAATAAAATGTGTGTGTCTGTTACTTGTATTGTTTGTAAACTGAAGTCAGATGAAGCCGGCCATCGGTCCCTTTCTCTGTGTCATACTTAACTTTGTTTGTTGTCGTCTTCTCTAAATAATACCGCGAGTGGGGCTTGAGGAAGTGATGTCGCCTGCGTCTGCACAGAGTGTTGCCATGTCCTTGGCTTTCCCGCAGAATTGGGCTACTTTAACACTGTTGCCGCGGGTTGTTTTTCATGTCCGCGGGTTGAAGCGACCCCAATAACGTGATATTTAGCCCCTGGTATGCGAACTTTACCAGGGAACCCCCCTCAAAATGCGATTGGGCTAGTTTTGAGTAGCAATTGGGAGGGTTTTGTTGTGAAAACCTGGCAACCCTGATGTCAGCCCCTGAAGTGAGACCATGAGTGAGACACAGGAAACGCGACAAAACGAGACGAAATAACGTTATAACATTTCGTTTCGTCTCGTTTTGGTCAACGAAAATGAAGAGACATTTTAGCATAGTTTTTATTTTGTAAACCACATTTAGTCTCGTTTTTATTCGTCAACGATATTGCATTATACATTTAATTATAGTCATCGTCACATGACCAGCATTTACATTGCGTCTCGTCTCGTTTTCGTCACGTGATAAAGGTTCGTTGACGACAATATTTCATCATAGTTTTCGTTGAGGAAAGCAACACTAAACTAGACTGAAGAAGGCATCTGTTAACTAAAACTAAAACTATTGAAAATTGTTTTGCTGGAAAGCTAAAATAAAATTACTTACACTAAGTGCAAATAGCCCGCCATGTTGGCAGAGGCAATTTACACTAACTCCGCCCACCAACATGTGATTGGGCTAGTCAACATTGCAAAAGACAGTTGACAGTCATCAGCTCTAGTGGCGCAGATGGTAAAACGTGTGTTGTGCTCATTTTGACACCATCGACCCAGTTTCGAATCTGCCTTTTGGAGAATTTTTTTCTCCCTTTTCAAATTTCAAATCACATCAGAAAAGCTTTTTTTTTTTATAAAAATGAAGGAAATAATCAAAAAGTTGAAAATAAAGTAACGGGTTAGGGTAGGTGTAGGGCGGGCTTTATTGTCCCAATAAGGTGGCATCCATTTAATAATGTGAATTAAAATAAAATGTACACTCAATAAGTTACTATTGCTACTGTTTTATAACGTACTACAATACTGAGGTGCAGATAATTGCCACTATTTGCAATAAGTAGTATAAATAGCAGAAAATCCTGCTATTTTAACAGTGTAAATAGAATCTATAGCTATTTGCACTTAGTGTAAATAGCTTATCACTAAAAATGCTGCTATTTTCACTTAGTATACGTGTAATACGTGACCCTGGCAGGTTTTTGTTACATTGATATAGGCACGTATTGCTGTGTTTGTATTGCGTTGCTTGAGGTACGTATTGCGGTGGTTCATAATTCAAATATCCGAGGAGTGTCCTAAAAGTTAATGCTCTATCGTGTTGGAAATAACCCGTACACCAAACCCAACCCTAAACTTACCCGATAGTGTTAACAAATGCAAAAGTGATATAAAAAGGCATTTGTTGATGCAGCCATGCTACTTTAACTTCCTTATGCAGAATTGAGCTTTTTTGTTGAACCGTAGTTTCACGGGATTCGTACCGGAGCTCTTCATCACTGAAGTGCAACGCTGTATCACGTAAGCTACCGAGCAAACCTACTGAGTTAGAAAACTCATGCATATGAAACTGGATATGTGACGCTAACCTTCAAATAAATAGGTTTTCAAATGTCGCAGCATGTTAAAATTGTTTTGAATTCATAACATAACATTCCTCAAGTAATTATGCAAAAATTAGGCTTTATTAATCAAAACTGTGGACCTGCAAATCATACTTTGTGTGAAAAGGAATACAATTTATGGAAGTTTTACTGCCTCTAGTGTTCATTTCAACTGGAAACTGCAGTGATTCGTATGTATAAGTACGTTTTTTGAGTTTTGCAGAAATGTAGGTAGAGGCACGTATTTCCAATGAGCCTATGTTGCAAATATCTGCACCTCTGTATTGTAATACATTATAAAACAGTATGCAATAATAACTTATTGAGTGCTGACTTACTGGGACAATAAAGCCCTCCCTACACCTACCCTAACCCTACCCAATACTTCATTATCAACTTTTTTGTTTATTTTCCTTCATTTAATAAAATAAACTGCAAAAATAAATGCCTTTCTGATGTGATATGAGATGTGAAAAGGGACAAGAACGAATTCAGCAAAAGGCGGATTCGAACTCGGGTCGATCGCGTCAAAAAAAAGTCTGCGCTACGTGTTTTACCACTGGAGCTGTTGTTTGACAGCCGTCTTTTGTAATGTTGACTAGCCCTACAACATGTTGGTGGGTGAAGTTAGTGTAAAAAGCCTTTGCAAACAAGGTGGGCTATTTGCACTTAGTGTAAATAGACACTACGAAATAATTTTAGGCTGAATTACTAAAATTACAAACAAAAAACTAAATCGCTAAATATATATTTTTTTAATTATGTAAAGCCAAAGTTAAAAAAAAAAACATTAATTTACTAAAACTTACACTAATTATAGAGTGAAAACTGAAAATATAAACATGAAAATATTAATAAAAAATATAGTAGTATATAAATGATACAAAAATAACACTGATGTGGAATGTATCTCAAGAGCAAAATGTCTTGATGCCGGATTTGAGGGCTATTTTGACCTGGAGCAAGTAGCAATCACCTTGCAATGACACAAAACACACTAACAATGGCATAGTAGTGCTATGCTAAGACTGGATGTTCATGTGAGATGCAAAATATAGCAGGCATACAAAGATGATGAATACATAAGCTTTGGAGTATCTCTGATGATTTTGTCTCTCACAGAACCACCGTCCTTGGAGTTTCATTCGGAATGGCCTTCCTGCTGCTCGCCTTGATCCTTGCCATTTGTTTTGCTGGTCACATACTGGTAAGTGGTGCTCGCACTTGTAGAAGTAAATATGAAGTAGCTTTCTTTTAGAGTGAATTGTCAGTGAATGAGGCAGGTTGGCTTGTCTGTTCAGTCTAGTCAGATGTTGACGTTACATATTTTTCCATTTTCCATGGAGGAAATAACTGTGTCTGAAATGCCATTTAATAAATCGAGGTTTCCGCACATTTGAGACCCTCATCTTGTTAGAGAAAATGCCATACCGGGAGGAAAAAACACCATATCAAAACAAGATTGAAATTTCCTTGTTTTAACCTGAGGAACAACACTCTTTCTCTGCTCTTAGAGAGCGTCGTCTATAATCAAATTACCAGCTACTTTGGACCTGTGGAACATAAATGGCTTAACTAAATGTCAGCTGTATGTCTCTCTATTTTCTTTCTCCTGCTCTTTCTTTGTTAATATGTTATGAAAGCTTAGAGCGAAATGGCTTATTCAATATTCAAAGGCCAGTAGATTCACTCATGGAAAATCTGGAAATCTAAAAGAACATGTTCTGGTCATATTCCACCCCAAAATCAGAAGAAAATTAAGCCTATTTTTATAACCGTTAAGGTTTACTGTTTGTAACATCATTTTCAAGCAAATATTATTTAAATTATATTTATACACTACTGCTCAGTAAGAATAAAAAATATATAATTTTACTTCATAATTCAAATAAACGCTATTCTATTCAAAGAATCATAAAAAAATGTATTTTATGTGTATATATATATATATATATATATATATATATATATATATATATATATAAGGAATGCTTCTTAAGCATCAAATCAGCATATTAGAAAGATTTCTGAAGGATCATGTGACACTGAAAACTGAAAATAGTGATGCTGAAAATTCAACTTTGCATCACAGGAATAAATTACATTTTAAAATAGATTAAAATAGAAAACAGTTATTTTAAATTGTAATAATATTTCACAATATCACAGTTTTTGCTG
This sequence comes from Aspiorhynchus laticeps, assembly GCA_023376895.1. Classification (NCBI taxonomy): domain Eukaryota; kingdom Metazoa; phylum Chordata; class Actinopteri; order Cypriniformes; family Cyprinidae; genus Aspiorhynchus; species Aspiorhynchus laticeps. The sequence continues at coordinate 22,164,127 of CM041817.1, read as the reverse complement.
TATTTTTTATCAAATAAATGCAGCCTTTTTTAGCATAAGAGACCTCTTTCAAAAACATATAAAAATCTTACCATCCCCAAACTTTTTTGAACAGCAGTGTGCATCATGTGAGTATTTGTTGTACACAGTGATGGGAATAGCGGCGTTATAAATAAACGGCGTTACTAACGGCGTTATTGTTTTCAGTAAAGAGTAATCAAACTAATTACTGTTTCCCCGTTACAACGCGTTACTGACAATAAAATGCGGCGTTACTATAATTTATTATAATATTATTACCATTTTATTTTTCAGTTCATCTGAATGGATGCGCAGTGTAGCTGTATTTGACGTACCGTAAACTCTAGTGTGAAGCGCACGACTCGCCGTAGCTTTGTCTCTCACACACACACACACACACACACACAGCGCGCGCGCAGAGAAAGATACAGAGCGAGAGAGTCTTTCATAACATGCAGAATTGACGCGCTACATGTAAACGATATTCTTTGTTGCATTTTCCTGTCAAAATAACGAAGTTCCTTTGGAATTCTTCAGCTTTTAAGAACTCCGCTAGTGGGCGGCAATCGCAAACGACAATCTCATTGGCCGGCGCTCACCTATTATCAGCCCTGTTTTGATTTCAGCGAATCAATTCGAGCGAACCCATACAACGTGATTCATATTCATGAACCCAGCAGCTCCTTTATCCTTAGTGCGTTTTATATTGTTAGTGGTATAATTCGTAGTAATTTTCTTATCAATTCCCCCCCTTTTTTTTATAGAAACACTAAATGACAAACAATATCTTAAGCACCACCACCAGTCCTAAGTTCAGTCAACATGACAAATATGAATTCATACTTGGTTATTCTAATTACTAAAGATCTATCATCATATAATTCTAAATTATCATAATATCATATTATAATGATTGACTAACTGATACTAAGTGTCAGTAGATAAATAGTGTCGATTAATGTACAATGTTTTATAATAATAATTTATTCTATTTAGTGTCCATTTCATTCATTTAACATATTTAATATTGGGGCATCCAAGTTATTTGACATTTGGTTTTATTTTTTTTTTAAAGTAACACAATAATTACTTTCCCTGGTAATTAGTTACTTTTATAATGATGTAACTCAGTTACTAACTCAGTTACTATTTGTGAGAAGTAACTAGTAACTATAACTAATTACTTTTTTAAAGTAACGTGCCCAACACTGGTTGTACAGCATTCATTTTTATTTACATTTATTTTTCTTTTAAATTACAAAATCATTGTGTTATATTATTACTGTATTTCAGTACTGAGAATCTATTGAGTATGACCTTTGAGAATGCTGAAAACTACTGAGAAAAATTCTCATTAGAATTTGGGGTCATACTGCAAAAACGTCACAATGCTATAATTATTAGATTTAAAAATAGGCTTCAATTTCTGTATGCAAAATATAATTTTGGGGGGAAGGGGGTGACCTTGACAGATTGAACCTCATACACTCAATGAAATTCCTACTATAATCAATGTAACCTGTTTTTCTGTATATTGAGGCATCAATTGTTATATTTTTAGAAGGCATGACCTTCCAAAGAACTTGATGGGTTTTTATGCTGTTCACCCACCAGCTCGACTTGATTTGTCCATTAGTTAACCAAACAGTTTCAGTTGAAGATTCAGAATTCATGATGATAAAAAATAGGCCACACTGAATGGTGACATTGCATTAGTCCAAAAAACTTTTTTTCTGTTTTTGTGTCAAAAGAAAATCAGCTTGAGTGATAATACTTTTTACTGGGCTGTTTGTTGTCTCTTTTTCATGCAGTAAACTCAAGTCCTCGTGGGTTTGGGGATTGCGGGTGTGAGGGGCCATTTTCATAAAGCTCTGGCTCTCACGTTTTGAGTTTCTTTTGTGGTAGGACTCTCTTTTGGTTTCACAGACAACTGTCAAATTCATAAGTGCCTGGAGCTCTGTGGAATTTAGTTAAGAGGCTTTCTCAGTTTTGTTTCTCATTTATCTGATGTTAGAATTAACATTCGGCCCACAGATTTACAAATATAAAAGAGGGGTTAAGGTTATCCAGTAGAAATGCTCTGTTTAAATATTGAAAGCTATTTTTTGTATAGATGATGTAACTAACGCGATAGACTGGTGAGAGGGCTTCTCTACCTCTTTTACTTCTTTCTGATTTAAGCCCAGAGGTGTCAAGTACAAATACTTCGTTTCCTTACTTAAGTAGAAATTTTGGGTATCTATACTTTACTGGAGTAATTATTTTTCAGCCGACTTTTTACTTCTACTCCTTACATTTTCACGCAATTATCTGTACTTTCTACTCCTTACTTTTTAAAAATAGCCTCATTACTCCTATTTCATTTCGGCTTGTTTTCATTCCGGCTTGTCTTCGTTCAAAAACAAAAAACAAAAAAACCTATCCAGATAATTAGCGCCATCCGGATAGAGTGAATTTGATTGTGGTTGGATGAGAAGAATAAACACCATTCCGACACCCTATTGGTTTGTATGCGATCCATCGCACCTGCACATGACACAAATCACGTCGCACTCCAGCAAGGACATAGCCAGTGTTGGGGTCGTTACTCATAAAAGATTATTTCTTAAAAGTTATTATTTCTCCACTACTGGCTCATTTATCAAAAGGGTGCTTTCTCTTCGTCCTCCGCAAATTAAGCTGCAGTAGGTAGTTCGGTAGAGAGACGTTTGAATAAATTAGCGTTTGCGATTGACAATGTTGTGATAAGTAGGCTAGCAGTGGTGTAGTGGAGACTGCGTAGTGGAGGGTATACGCAGGTATACGGCGTGTATACCCACTTCTTTATCAGTCGGCATCCCGTATATGCCCACTTCTAAATCCCCTCTGATGCGAGACCTGCACTAGGCAAATCACGACAGTCTAGCATATGAGTAACTAATCCAATCGCATGTGAATAAATGCAAATATTTTCTAAAAACATCCAGTAAAGACAGTAATGCGGTCAGGAACGAGACGTAAACACTCTCATGCAGTGTATGTTTCTTGTATAGGCTACTCGAAGCCGGATGGCGCTCTCGCGCAGAAAGTCCGAATTCTCATAGAAGTACTAACTTACGAGTCACGACGTGCAAGAATCCAGCTATTGCTGTAGCCAAAGCTAGCTGAGCGGAATTAAAAATAATCGTGAAGACAGTAAACACATGACTGTGACAATATATGGTTTGTGTGTTTTTCAAGTCATCTTTAAGTAGCTTTGAAACCAGTACTTTTACACTTTTACTTGAGTAAAAAGCTTGAGTTGATACTTCAACTTCTACAGAAGTCTTTTTAAACCCTAGTAATACTAGTAGTATCTATACTTCTACCTGAGTAATGAATGTGAATACTTTTGACACCAGTGTTTAAGCCCAAAGCATTCTTGCAGAGGGTCTAGGTCAGGGATGGGCAACTGGCGGCCCGCGGGCCGTATACGGCCCCCAGTGTCTTTTAGTACGGCCCGCTGGCTTATATTACACTCGGATGATCAATTTTAAAAACATTTGAAAAGTAAGTCACGTAAAGATTGCTTTCAGTTTATGATGTTAATACTATCTCCGACCAGGAGAGGTCGCTAGTTCCAGCCGCTCCCCGTATTAATTTCAGTGCAGTGTAAAAAAAGCTTTTTGCCAAATGCATGATAGAAATGTTTGTACTTTCTTATCTTAGGGTTTCTTCGGGTCCTTAAAATGTCTTCAGTTTAATTGTTTAAATTTATGCCATGAAAACTCCTAAATGTTACAAAAAGTCTAAATTATAAGAGGTCTTAAATTTGGGGACGGAAAGACATGAATTGCTATATGGATTAATATGACGATTATACTTCAAAAGGCTATGATTTCAAAATAAATATGAGCGCTGCACATTTCAAAATCAGGCGCTGCTTTGTGTTCTGCGGTTACCGGGGAAACCGGTATATTCTGCCGCTCTGAAAGTGAAACCTGCTGCCAGAGAACGAATTTGCTTTTTCAATAAGCCCGTTTGCTATTTTTGCAACATATTTTTAAATGTGAACTAGTGGATCGGCAAAAAGCTAATGCATTATAAAAATCTAAACAATTAAGATATATTTATATGTTATTTAATATAACAATTCATTGATATTTTTGACTCATCCCTTTTCTTAAAAATTGTTTGAAGGCTGAAATGTGAAGTGCAGATCTTAAAAAGGTCTTTAAAGGTCTTAAAATTGATTTTGAAAATCCTGCAGAGACCAGGTTATTTTATGGTACTATTTGGAATAACTTTTTTATTTTTATTTGAATAAGCCCTTTTTAACTGTCCTAATTAGTTTGTTTTGAGAAAGTTCTGTAGGCCACTAATAATAAAAAAGGACCTCTGTACATTTGTTTGTTGCAAATTTACAGACAATGCAATTGAGATGTTTACATTGACTTGTTGGGTAATATATTTGTCAACTGACAACAAAGTTTCCCTTCTGAACTAGCATAACTGCACAAGTTTATAGTTAATAAAATCTTTAAAAGCAAATTACATTAATTATACTCTCATTTCTTTCAATAAAAAGGAAACTGAGTAAGACGGTGTAAAAGGTGTGTGGACGTGGATTAGTAATCTGGCCCCTTGGTATAAAGGAGAAAAAATCCTGGTCCTCGTCACTCTCAAAGTTGCCCATCCCTGGTCTAGGTTAAGTATTGTAAAGTGCTGTTCCACTGCAGCTCCGTTAATACTCATCCTGACAATGTAGCATAAACTGAGTCACTAAAGGTAACATGGCCTCTACAAACATTACATTAGTACCGCAATCAGTACAAGGTGAATTTTACAAACAGATCTCAGTTTCTTCAAGGACACAAAGTCCTATTTCAGGTAAAAATGATTTTGAAACTCAGGCAGGGGTTTGATCTTTTTTCATTCAGTTTAAATTTAGCTTGAAAGGTTAGCTTATTCAAAAATGAAAATTCTGTCACTATTTACTCACCCTCATATCATTCCAAAACCACCTGTTTTCTCTGTGAAAAAAACAGCCACGTTGGTCCCTTTTGGCCTTCTCTTCTCTTTCAAAAGCCTCGAAAATCGGTTGCTGTTTAAATAGTGGTATGCTAAGCTACTATGCTAAACGTAATCTTATTGAAAATAATTGAAAACACAAACAATGGGAAAAGTTGTTTCAGCCAATGAAATCATCATAGAGGGTCAGACTCTACAGGGGAAAAAAATTGTACCAGCTATGTTTCAGAAGGCAAGAAGTCCTTAATTTAGTCAATTGCATTTTTATGTAAATTATGGAAGTAAAATGGATTGTGAATGACGTTTCATGTTGACTTCCTCTTTCAAGTTGATATAGATGGTTTTGTTTGTTATATATTCACTCCTTGTGAAGTTATGTTTATTAATGTGTCTCTGACTTGTGGGGCACAATCATAACCTTGAGCATTTGGAATAGAAGCAGATATGCTAATGAAGTTGGTGGGAGTTAAGCTTTTTTTGTTTGTTTTTTTTTCTTCTCTCTTGTTGCCGTAGCAATGGGGCAAAGCAGCCTTCTGCACAATGCCCTGGCTCCCCAGCTCCTCTAAAGTCATCACCAACAAGCCCTGGATACGACTTGCGCTCACCATGGCAACCACTGCACTTATCCTAGTCATGGCCGTGTTCAACATGGTGAGCATCACTACTACTTAATACCTGGACTATCAGCTAGATTGGACTGCTTTTAAAATGACTGACATTTATTAGATTCAAATATAATTTGTTATTATTGAGCATGTTCAATAAGATAAATATTATGTGCTTGCTTTGGTTTCAGTTATGCCAATATCGTGAACAGCCCGCTGGCTTTATGGTTCAGTAATAGTGTTTCAAACCTCTCCATGTCAAAGAGGATATTTTCCCCAAATAGTATTACAAAATATCACTACACTATTAAAGCTCTGTTAGATGTCCCAGTTTTGTGTATATAGAAAATAGCAGGGGACCAAGTACCAAACCCTGAAGAACCTCGCAGATAGTTAATGTGATATTTACATTTATGCATTTAGCAGACGCTTTTATCCAAAGCGACTTACATTGCATTCAGGCTATACATATTTTTTATCAGATATAGACAGTTTAACTTCAAAGTAATGTGAAGAAAATACATGTGTGGTGGTACAGTTCAGCTCTTGTCATGCCAAGCTTTGAGAGCTTAGATCATGTGATTTACTTGGTCAAAGACTGCAATATAAGACAGGTGACATAAAGGCCAGTTACCTTCTTTGATAAATGGTGCACAATTTTCATTCCTAGCATACATAAACCTATTAGTATTTACAAAATATATTACGTGACGCATTCATTTAGACAGTTGGCTGATAAATCAGTCACCAGTTTTTGGCCCAGTTGGAGAGCTTTAGCTGTGGAATCTGTGGTGGTTCACAGTAAAGGGCAGAGTAGAATTAGTGTCAGCTGTCTGGTTGGATTCATCATTGAGGTTAGCGTCACAGTACTAGGGCTCTGGTCCAGTATGGATCTAATGATGTTATCCCTGAGCTCAAGTGATTGGTTGTCCCTGTGGGAAAGAAACACAAGAGGAATGTGACTGAATACTTGGGTTTTTGGTTTCACGCATCTACGATCAAGTGTTACACTGTTCAGCTGGGCTTTTTAGAACTTTGATATTTTGTTATCTTGCAGAGACAGCCACGTATTTGTAATTGTGGCTTAAGTGTCAAAACATTCTTTGTCCACTGTATTTCTATAATAAACTAATTTAAGTAGTCACATACACCACAGATCAACAAGCTTCAAACATCACAGCATCTTTTCAATTAAATCCTGCACCAACTGGACAAAAACTGTATTCACAGAAGCTTCTATTATGCCAAAGTTGGCAATTGGTCATCTCTGCTTTTCCCATCTGCTTGCAGCTCATTGATTTTTGTTGAAGTTTGCACTTGTGTAAAAAAAAGTGTTATGAACTTCTATGAAACATATTTATTACAAAATGCAACAGATGTGTTTAGCTAAGAATGATGGTGTCTTTCTGCTGTATTGCTCTAAAAAAATTTTTTGCCATCTGTTGGGTTTTAAGTTCTTCTTAGAAGGAGACAGGATAGTAGCATCACCTCCATTCAACATTTCCAACAGCAGTATGGATGGTCCATATGGTCAAACCACAGACTCCTCAAACAACAAGTTCTACTTGCCAGTAAGTTGCAACAAATCTTGTCTGATACCTTTTGCCCACAAATCTCGGTAATTTGCTTCTCAGAAAAGAGTGAACTGAATAACCTTTTATTTACAGACCCACATGAAAACATATTGTAAATCCTCTGTTGAGATGTTGGTTACAGTTTTTTTATTTGTATCTGTCTTTGACAGAACAGACTTGCAGTGAATTATGAGTGTCATGAGATAAACCAATTTGTCTCACGCTTGCATCAGTATAATAAGTCACTTTATACTGTGCGTGATTATGTATGGCAACTCTGTAGTGACATTTCACAGCTGAAAAATATACTGGAAAATATAGTTATGCACTGAGAGCTATATACTGTATGACTGTATATCTGTAGATCTCTACTGATATCAAGACGGTGGACAAAAACACCCTCAAGCGTTTTCCTAGAATGATGCAGTACATTGGTTAGGAAAAAAGTCTCTTGGTGTATATGGCTTTTTTCATTTCTTAGTAACATCTATTTTTTTTATATTTCAGGCTTCTGTGATTAAATACTTGGCATTTAAATCCAAGCTTCATAGTTCTCTTTTCATTGATACTGACTGGCCCTGATGAATGTACAGTTGTGACATCTGACTGGCTGTCTCTGCCCCGGCAGTATTTCATTTACAGCTGCATTCTGGGATTGATCTCATGCTCCGTGTTCCTGAGGATAAACTATGAGCTGAAGATGATAATTATGCTAGCTGCTGTAGTGGGTTATAATATCATCATTCTTCAGACCCACGCCTCCATACTGGATGATTACAGCATGGCCCTCTACAAGACCAAGCAACCAAACCGGTACTGGACTCCCATATGCTCCCACATATAGTGGCCCCAAAAAGTTGTCACAAAAAATCAGTAGATTTATTTATTTGTAGATGACACTTCTTTAATATTTCCATTGCACACACACACAGTGAGTAAAATAATGAAGAATTGCGCCACATAGATACATCTGGAAACTGTGTAGAGGCAATTTTGTCCAGTAGGTCCCTCAGTATCTCCAGGGATTATGAGTGACAGGTGCTGCTGCTGAGATGGCAGGCTTTGTTTGGATTAGTCTTTTCGGAGGACTTGACAGTGCAGGACAAAAAAACATTTTTAAACAACAGCCTATTGCATTTCTCTCATAATTACTTTTTCCTGTGGTATTATTCTTTCTTTGTTTCTTTTATTGTTTTTTCCCTTTCCTTGCCTTCATTTACATTTCTGAATGGATTATGATTAAGCAATAGGTCAAATTGGCCTCTGCAACTGCCCGTGCAATATTATGACAGTTTATGCCTATACAACATGCCTATGACATAATGAATCTGAATATGGTTAGACCAATACAGTGTTGCTGAGAAGTCAGTATAGCCCATATCCTACTCTAGACACAATACTTTTTTTCATTTTTGTGTTCTCTTGACTTTTAAAGTTTATGTTTCTGTCTGTTCCCCCTCAGGCCGGGTGTTCTTAAAGATTTGAAGACCATGGGCTCTGTGTCATTGTTCATTTTCTTCGTACTTTGCTTGTGCTGGCCAGACAGGTGAGTCTCTTTCAGTCTGAAATCTTTAGCTTTAACACTGCTATCATACTTGCTCTTTGTTATTGAGGGGTTCATCTAAAGATTTGTGCTGAATTATTTGTAATGAGTTCCACTGATCCACATGTGATCATTCAGAGGAATAGTGTACCCCAAAATGAAAATTTGCTGAAAATGTATTCATCCTCAGGCCATCCAAGATGTAGATGAGTTTGTTTCTTCATCAGAACAGATTTGGAGAAATTTAGAATTACATCAATAGCTCGCAAGTGGATTCACTGCAATGAATGGGTGCCGTCAGAATGAGAATCCAAACAGCTGATAAAAACATTGCAATAATCTACAAGTAATCCACACCACTCCAGTCCATCAATTAACATCTTTTGAAGTGAAAAGCTCCATGTTTGTAAGAAACAAATTCATCATTAAGATGTATTTAACAGTCCTCTGTCCATAATATGGTTTTCTCCAGTGAAAAGGTCATCTTGTCTGAATCAGGAGAGACATATGCACAGATCAAGCACAGTTTATACGCAAAAACAGTCCAAAACAACTCTAAATGTGAGAGAACAAGAGGATGGACTTTTTCACTGGAGGAAGCGTTATTATGGGTTATGGACTGGTATTTTGGCCAGAAGTGATAATGCCTTAATGATGGATTTGTTTATTATAACCATGCAGCTTTTCATTTCTAAAGGCCTTACAAACATGGATCTTTTCACTTCAAAAGATGTTAATTGATGGACTGGAGTGTGAATTACCTGTGGTTTAATGTGATGTTTTTATCAGCTGTTTGTACTCTCATTCTGACGGCACCCATTCACTACAGAGGATTCATTGGTGAGCAAGTGATGTAATGCTAAATTTCTATAAATCTCTTCCCAAGAAGAAGCAAACTCGTTTACATCTTGCATGACCTGAGGGTGATTAAATTTTCATTTTTGAGTGAACTATTCCTTTAAGATTCACTTTAATTTGGAGATCTTGGAGGTACTTGGAGAGAAAAATCCACCCACAGGAATCACAGCGGTGATGCATGAAGTTTTAGTTTATCCACTGAAATGACAATTTAAACTAATTTACTCAGCACACATAACACATTTTTATGGAAGAGTTAATAAAAGCATCGCAATTTCTACTTTTTACATCTCCAGAATGCACTACCATTGTAAGTGCATCATTATTGTGTGGTATTTAGCAGAATGAGCTTAACTTAAGTAGTACTTTCCTTTAATTAAAGTTATTCAGTTGATTCAATTGTAAAAGAGCCCTGAATGTTAATCCAATGACATTTTAATAATAGATGTTTGTCTAATCTAGAAACATCTCACCTTGAAATGTGAACTTTTCAGAAGTCATTTTACAATGAAGCTCAAAGTTTTATGGCAGCACAAATATGTTTCCAATTTCTTTGGCTTCAGTTATTATCAGCACTCATCAGCCTCTGGCTGCACAATACCATAAAGCTTTCCTGCAAAAAATAATTGAATAAATACCACTATAAGAAATTGTTTTTCCACAGTACAATATGGAGAGAATTGTTTGTTTTTCAGTAGGTATTAAAACCTTTTCAGTATCTCTACAGGTCGGCCGTGGGTCAGACTTAATTTTTTCACTGTGTGCTTTTAATTCTGTTGCGAGAGGCTATTTGTCCCTAGATAATAGGCCTGTCTGATGAACTCTGTATTTGAAATGTGCAGTTAGGTGAATTCATTTATAAGTAATGCAGTGTTCGGGTTGATCAGGTGATAGGTAAACCGAGGACTGATTTTTCTCCAAAGCAATGAACCAGACAAAAATAATAAAAGCAAATATAGACTGAGTGAGAAATACTATCAATGCATATTTAATGCCTTTCAAGGTGCCATTTCCACTGATTCAAGAAATCTTTTTCATGATGAATGTCTGCTGGAACACAAAGCTACAACTTAGAGAAAATTGAAGCAATTTTTCATGATAGCAGCCCTTTATGCAAGAAAAATCCATAAAAATATAAGATGAACTGTCCTTGTGTGCTTTTGATTCTGCTTTTTTGTCATCTTGAAAGCCACATACGGTGATCAGATGTGTACCATCTCTTTACCTTTGTGTCCTCTTGTAACAGAATGAATATTACTGTAGGTTAGACTTCCTGTGGAGGAACAAGTTTAAGAAGGAGTGTGAGGAGATTGAGACCATGGAAAACCTGAACCGGGTGCTTTTGGAGAACGTACTTCCTGCCCATGTGGCAGAACATTTCCTGGGGCGAAACTGGAAAAATGAAGTGAGTGGCATCCAAATGTCTGAAAACACCAGTCAAAATGCTTCTATTTGTGTCTTTATCACCAGATATATTTCTGTATGCTGTATTTTCGACAGGATCTCTACCATCAGTCGTACGATCTGGTGTGTGTGATGTTCGCCTCCATCCCAGACTTCAAGGAATTTTACACAGAATCTGACGTTAATAAGGAGGGATTGGAGTGTCTCAGGCTCCTTAATGAGATTATAGCAGATTTTGATGAGGTAAACTCACAGACACATCCCTATGTTGATTTCAGATGCTGTGGAAAGCTACACTAAAATACTTGTGAAGATATAAATGTCATCTGCGATAACTTGATCCTTCCCCTAAGCCCTGCCTTAAAAATGTTACTGACATACTGGCCAGATAAGCAACTGATATTATGCAATGTACGCCTGCTTAGGTCCTTTGGATAGTTTTAAACAGAATATTTCATAAATGATCTAAAAATAGCACTTTATGTTAAAAGTTGAATAGAGAAAACTTATGCCTTTGAAAAAATAGTATTTGTGGTAACTTTTTGCTTTATGGGACGATTAGACGGTCTCTTCCAGTTTAGGTGGGCGGTTTTTGGCTAGAATAAGCAGAAAAGTGGATCAGACTAGTCAAAAGTTTTGAGATAAGAGCAATTATGTAATACTTACTTTAATAGCGTAACTAAGTTCTAGTTTAAAAGCTTGACATAGTAACGGTAAAAAGGGGGGCAGGTCCTAATAAAGGATCAAATAACGGCCACAGAGTTTTACTTATATAAATGAAATCATGCTAGTTTTCATGTTCTTTTGATTCTTTTTAAAGGCTGCAGATACAAATCTAGACAGAGCAAGCTGATCAAGCAAGTCCTAACAATCACATCATTTGGTACATGGAACAAGCTGATTGGCCTCTGCTGATTCTGCTGCCAATAAGATTCCTTGTTTAACATTTAAATAGTCTGGTTCAGTGTTCGCTGTAAGATGGTCTTTCAGCACTATCAGAGTTCCTCTAAAACCCTCCACTTCCCTTAGCACCACCTGTCTAGTTCTTGTACGGGATTTATGTATGCATATTTTTGCAGCAGCAGCGTATATTACATGCTCACAGCAGTCTGTCTGTGTGCCTACACTCTTAAAAATAAAGGTTTCAAAGGGGCGTTTTCACAGCAGTGTAATAGAAGAACAATTCTGGGTTCCCCAAAGAACCTTTCTCAGTGAGCAGTTCTTAAGAGGGGCCAGCGGATTCCCATTTTCCACAAGTTGGTATGATTGTTTAGGGTCTTCATGAAATGTCTGCAATATACTTTGGTTTAAATTCCTTAATGGTCATGTAAATCAACACCCTTTTTACCTTGTCAAAAACAGCTCTGTTCACAGTGACCCGTTTTGGTTTCGGCATGTCTCTTTAAATGATAATGAGCTACTGCTCACCCCACCTCTTTCTTCTGTTTTGCTGTGTATTCGGGGGCAAGTTACCATCATCAGTGGCTCTGATGTCGGGAGAAAATTAAGACTGTTTTGTTTACTTTTACATCCAACTTCAAAACACCTGCATTGCTTACGAAACGTTGTCGTCGCTACAGCTGCTCGAGCGCAGAGAAAATGGCGGACAGCTTACAACTGGCTGAGGGCGGAAATATGCTAATACGGGACAGTCCGTCAGCAGTCGTGTGCTTGATAATTGAGACTGTTTAGGTTTTTGGGGGATAGAAAAAAAAAAAAGAAGTGAATGGATTTTTATCTTTGTGGGGTGGTTGTGTCCATGCACTGCTAAGACACATTTGTATATGCAAACACTAAGTAAAAGTGAATTTTGCATCCTATGTCCCTTTTAAAAAAGCCATTTGTTCTTAGTGTGAAGAACATTGTAATGATCTGAAGAACTTTTTTCCACTATAAAGAACCTTCTGCATAGTTATAAGGTTCCATGGATGTTAAAGGGAAAGTTCACCCAAAATTGAAAATTCTGTCATTATTACTCACCCTCATGTCGTTCTAAACCCATAAGACCTTCCTTCATCTTCAGAACACAAATTAAGATATTTTTGATGAAATTCGAGAGCTTTCTGATCCTCCATAGAGAGTAAGGGTCCTACCATGTTCATGACCCAGAAAGGTACCAAGAACATCTAAAATGGTCCATGTGACATCAGTGGTTCAACTGTAATTTTATGAAGCTATGAGAATACTTTTTGTGCACAAAAAAAATAAAATAACGACTTTGTTTAACAATTCTTCTCCTCCACGTCACCCTAGCAACATTTTGCAGAATACCACAACACATGCGCGTGCTTTGAGCTGCATGTAAACAACGTATGCGCATGCTGCTGCGGATGTAGATTACGCAGAGGAAAGCACGATACTCTCTATAATGAAGGCAGAGGGTGACTCGGGGGAGAAGAATTGTTGAATAAAGTCGTAATATTTGTTTTTTTTGCACACAAAATTTATTCTCGTAGCTTCATAAAATTACGGTTGAAACACTGATGTCACATTGACTATTTTGTCGATATTCTTGGTACCTTTCTGGACCTTGAACGTGGTAGTTCCCTTGCTGTGTATGTAGTGTTTCTTTCGTCAACGAAAATTATGACTAAATATCATCGTCAACGAACCTTTATCAAGTGACGAAAACGAGACGAGATGCAACGTAAATGCTGGTCATGTGACGATGACTATAATTAAATGTATAATGCAATATTGTTGACGAATAAAAACAAGACTAAATGTGGTTTACAAAATAAAAACTATGCTAAAATGTCTCTTCATTTTCGTTGACCAAAACGAGACGAAACTAAATGTTATAACGTTATTTCGTCTCGTTTAGTCGCGTTATTATTATTATTTTACATTTACATTTAGTCATTTGGCAGACACTTAGCGACTTACAATTGGGGAATACATAAAGCGATTCATCTTGAAGAGGCAATCAGACAGAGGAAGTGCTCGTAACACCAAGTCTCAGTCATTGATAGATACAAGCTAGCAAGGGAAGGAGAGAAAGATAAAGGGAAAGATTACGTTTTTTTTTTTTTTTGCAGTATTTCTGTTTCCTGTGTGTCACTTCAGGGTAAGGGTTGCCAGGTTTTCGCAACAAAACCCACCCAATTGCTACTCAAAACTAGCCCAAAACTAGCCCAATCACATTTCGAGGGGGGTTCCCCGGTAACGCAGACGCAGGCGACGTCACTTCCTCAAGCCCCACTCACGGCATTATTTAGAAGACGACAACAAACAAAGTTAAGTATGACACAGAGAAAGGGACCGATGGCCGGCTTCATCTGACTTCAGTTTACAAACAATACAAGTAACAGACACACACATTTTATTTGCACTTTTTAGTATGTTATTGTAGCTCGAGCATTCAAGCACCTTGTTTCTCTTTGTTAAACTTGAATGTATAATTGTTTTTCTGGCATTGTCATGTGATGCTATTTTATTTATTGTTTTTATTTATTTAAAGTTATGTGTGTGTACTTCTAACATGTTTGGTTGGTAAAATAAATTCCGTGTCTGGAATGGATGTATTCTTGAGTCTATAGGGTAACAATAATATAATAAGATAACCTTGTTTGAAATGGGTTTGGCTAAAAGAAAATTTTGGTTTCGTCTATACTACTAGGTACTTATACTATATTGACTGGGTTAAATAGAATTGCATTACTAAAAAGAGACTAAAATACAATTTTCATTGACTAAAACTAGACTAAATGTCATCAGTTTTCGTCGACTAAAACTAGACGAAAATAGTCATGGATAATTCTGACTAAAATAAGACTAAAATGCTCTGACTTTTAGTTGACTGAAACTTGACTAGTCTAAAAAGAGTATGAACGTGACTAAAACTAATAAAAACTAAAATGACAGCTTCACACAAAGACTAGACTAAAACTAAAATTAAAACAGGCCGCCAAAAACAACACTATGTGTATGGCTGGGGTCAGAAAGCTCTCGGATTTCATCAAAAATATCTTCATTTTTGTGCTGAAGATGAACGAAGGTCCTACGAGTTTGAAACGACATGAGGGTGAGTAATTAATAACAGAATTTAAATTTATGGTGAACTTACCCTTTAAAGGTTCTTCAGAAAACCACTGATGCCAATAAAGAGTGTAGAATAGGCAGTATGAAGTCTATACTTGCTATGCAGCTGAAGCAACATCAGATCTAGTCTGCCGAGATGATATACATTAACATCTCTTCCTAATTCTTTTGTTTACAACAGTTGCTGTCAAAACCCAAATTCAGTGGCGTGGAGAAGATCAAAACGATTGGCAGCACATACATGGCTGCAACGGGGTTGAATGTGACCCCTGGACCAGAGTACGCGCAGGTACAAATTTGAGCTCTTGTGTTCAGTCCTAAATTATAATTCTTATAAAGATTACACTGGATTGAGTCTCATTAGACCTATTGTAAGACCTGCCTGTGGTACTGAGAGCTTGATTTGTGCTTCTTGCTTGAGAGTCTCAGGGACATGGTGTAGTCAATACTGAAATTTGTGCATTGATAGTGCCCTGTTCATATTCTGAAGGACCACGACCGGCAGTACATGCACATTGGAACAATGGTGGAGTTTGCGTTTGCTTTGGTGGGGAAGCTTGACGTCATCAACAAACATTCCTTTAATGACTTCAAGCTGCGAGTGGGTAAGCAGAGCCCGTCAGCGCTTTTACACCCAGCAACATTTTGTTTGCCTTTCCTAATTGGCAGAGAGTCTCATAATAGCCTTGTGGTACAGACTTTATCACATATTCAGGATGTGTCAAATGTTTCCGGCTTTTCTCTCGCCAGGAATAAACCACGGCCCAGTAATTGCAGGAGTAATCGGAGCACAGAAACCACAGTACGATATCTGGGGGAACACTGTGAATGTAGCCAGTAGGATGGAAAGTACAGGGGTGCTTGGGAAAATACAGGTCGATCCTTGTTCTGACCTACTTACTTCGCATGCCTGCTGAATTATTTATGGGTTTTTCAGTGGATCACATCTAGTGTGCTTTCTTCCACAGGTCACTGAGGAGACGAGTCGGATCTTGCAGATGTTGGGCTACACGTGTTCCTGTCGAGGGATCATCAATGTGAAGGGCAAAGGGGATCTCAAAACCTTCTTCGTTCACACTGAGATGACACGATCCTTATCACAAGGGAATGTAATGCCTTGATCCTCAGTCACACACCAGTCAGTCATTGACCTGATTAAAACATGTACAGTTCAATATAACGTTGGCCTATTGTAGTGGAGCTCTGCAGCATTCTGTTTGCACCACATACACTAGACTATTTGCATTGCTTTATAAGTAATGGATGGCTCAGAGGCTCTGTGTAACCCAGACTTGTAATTGTGTGTTGCTCAATCCATAATTTAAAGCAGCAGAGATTTTGTAAAATAAAGACAATTAACAAAGGTGGCCATGTTTTGATGCTATCATTTTGTTATCCATTAAAATTTATACATAAATGTGAAAGTTTCTGTCTATGAATTTTAAATAGGCTTCATATGAAAGTCTTAAAACCACATACATTTTTTTTATAAAAACTAGTCATTGGAAAAATGTACTTCATTGATAATGCTATAATTATAATTATATATATATATACGTATATCCTTTCTTGCTTACATATATACCTTTATATATGTTTTCTTGTATATAATTATAATACTATTAATAATATACTTTCATAATAATGAGAATTTGGGCTGTTTGGCGGAAAAAACTTAATGTATTAATAATATTCATTAATATTAGTGCTGTTGAACGATTAATCGCAAACAAAATAAGTTTTTGTTTACAAAATATGTGTATACTGTATATTTATTATGTATATATAAATACACACATACATGTATGTTTAAATATTAATATTTTATATATAAATGTATTTTTTTCTTATATACATGCACGAGTGTGTATTTATATACACATAATAAACATACACCATATACACACATATATTAAGACTAATTAATATCAATTATTTTATAATATTAATAAATTAATATTGCAGCACATAATTTCTTATTTTTATTCTCTTTTTTAGGCATGAATTATGACATGAGCATGTTGACAGATTGTTTTTTTTATTCTCCCTGTAACATCAAAAACATTCATGTGATTAATACATATTATATTGTATGGATGTTAGTAACAATCTGCTCTGCTTGTAGCATCTGACATTTGTTTTGACACTGACTGTAATGTGCAGTGACAGATGTGACCAGATGTAAGAGACACATTTAGACGGGTGTCACAGATCCATAGCCTTCCTCCACGGTCCAGGTGATCCCATTCTTACTGTAGAAATCAGAACGAATGTGAGCAACATGAGCAAAGCGCCTCCCTGAGTCGTGCTGCAGTGGTGAAAATCGGCCATACACCGATGAGGACAGAACAGGTGCTGGTCTAGATGATTCCTAAGATGGGAAGTTGAGATGAAATGTATTGGGATCTAGTTCCTCTAGAGAGCATTGTTAACAAAAAGAACAACACACAATGCATGGACTGCCGATCTGACATGGATGGATCTCTGTGGAGTTTTGGGAAAAAGCACACCTCACTGAAGATGTCCAGGCCCCGGGATTTGGCATGTTTTCTGTCATCACGGTGGAGTTTGTTATCATAGTCCTCAGTGCTCTGATATAAGCAGTCATACAGAGACCTCTCTGGGGCCTATAGTACGAGACAAGCGGACAAATTTGGCTTTAGAAAATGTGTACCAAAACGTATTTGGTCCAATGATATCAGTATTTTGATCTACGGTGTACCTAAAGGATGTTTAGACGTTAAAATATATATGAATGGCATTAGTAGCATTTATAAAAATATAAATACAACTAAATAAAAAATCTTAAATTGTAAAACTACACTTTAACTATATATACTAATAGGCATACAATGTATACATTTATTGTGCATATTGAAATATGCAAATGCCACAAAGATTGATATTTTATATCTAATGAAAAAACATCATTTTTTTTAAAGAACCCCTTTGGTGAAAATTAAGTTTTTAACGTTGTTTATGTCTCTGGTGTTTTTAATATGCCTAAAGAAAAAGGTAACTTACCATTCCAGTAAAACGGTCTTAGAAATGTGGTTTGAAACATTTTACCATTACAAACATGTGACCAATCCTGTAAAGTTGCGGGGCTTTTCATATCATTAGCATATTATTGGAACATGGTTTGTGTAACTTAAGCAACACATAATTAGTTGTTTAGTAACGTATTAAAGTCAAATGCTAACTGTCACGTGCCCGCTGTGATACATAAAATAGCCTTCATATTCTTGTAAAGTGACTTGTCCACAACCATGTATAATTCATGTCTGCTTCAAACATACATGGCTGAATTAATCTTAAACTGACACTTGCCTTTGTGTAGTGTTTATTAATCGAGGGAGTAACGTTAGGTCCGCTGATGTGACTGAATGGAGGCGGGGACTAATTTGCATATTCATAGTCATCCGCGTACCTGCTGATGCAAGGTCTTCCTGAAGTTCTGCCCGAGTGGTTCTTGGCTCTTGGAGAACTCTCCTGATTATTCTTTGGACTCCTCGGACAGGGATCTTACGTGGAGCACCTGATCGTGGCCGGTTTATGGTGAACTGATGCTCTTTCCATTTCCGGATAATGGCCCCCACAGTGCTCACAGGAACATTCAGCATTCTGGAAATGCGCCTATAACCATTCCCATCAAAATGCTTTTCAACGATAAGATTACGAAGATCTACAGAGAGTTCTTTGCTTTTACCCATCATGAAGTCTTTCCTGTGTGCCTCCTAGGTAATGAGAAGCCTTTATAGGCCATCAATTAGGACTAAAGCAGCTGATATCAATTAGTACTGATAGGGGGCAGGGGTTCTCTCTCAATACTGACAGATTTCAGGTGGTCTCCTTGCTTTCTATGCCATTTTGCACCTTGTTATCTTCATGTGTTCAATACTTATTCCCTGTGTCATTTTACTTTATTTATTATGACTCAACTTGTATACTTAAATGTTCTGATTTCTTTGTATGAATTCAATATTTGGCTTGATGGCTACATCTGGTGGAAATTTTGTGTCAATAGCCCACTTAGAAATCCCCTTACTGATAAAAATGCTGATGTGTCAAATACTTATTTTCCCCGCTGTATATCCTTTCTTGCTTACATATATACCTTTATATATGTTTTCTTGTATATAATTATAATACTATTAATAATATACTTTCATAATAATGAGAATTTGGGCTGTTTGGCGGAAAAAACTTAATGTATTAATAATATTCATTAATATTAGTGCTGTTGAACGATTAATCGCAAACAAAATAAGTTTTTGTTTACAAAATATGTGTATACTGTATATTTATTATGTATATATAAATACACACATACATGTATGTTTAAATATTAATATTTTATATATAAATGTATTTTTTTCTTATATACATGCACGAGTGTGTATTTATATACACATAATAAACATACACCATATACACACATATATTAAGACTAATTAATATCAATTATTTTATAATATTAATAAATTAATATTGCAGCACATAATTTCTTATTTTTATTCTCTTTTTTAGGCATGAATTATGACATGAGCATGTTGACAGATTGTTTTTTTTATTCTCCCTGTAACATCAAAAACATTCATGTGATTAATACATATTATATTGTATGGATGTTAGTAACAATCTGCTCTGCTTGTAGCATCTGACATTTGTTTTGACACTGACTGTAATGTGCAGTGACAGATGTGACCAGATGTAAGAGACACATTTAGACGGGTGTCACAGATCCATAGCCTTCCTCCACGGTCCAGGTGATCCCATTCTTACTGTAGAAATCAGAACGAATGTGAGCAACATGAGCAAAGCGCCTCCCTGAGTCGTGCTGCAGTGGTGAAAATCGGCCATACACCGATGAGGACAGAACAGGTGCTGGTCTAGATGATTCCTAAGATGGGAAGTTGAGATGAAATGTATTGGGATCTAGTTCCTCTAGAGAGCATTGTTAACAAAAAGAACAACACACAATGCATGGACTGCCGATCTGACATGGATGGATCTCTGTGGAGTTTTGGGAAAAAGCACACCTCACTGAAGATGTCCAGGCCCCGGGATTTGGCATGTTTTCTGTCATCACGGTGGAGTTTGTTATCATAGTCCTCAGTGCTCTGATATAAGCAGTCATACAGAGACCTCTCTGGGGCCTATAGTACGAGACAAGCGGACAAATTTGGCTTTAGAAAATGTGTACCAAAACGTATTTGGTCCAATGATATCAGTATTTTGATCTACGGTGTACCTAAAGGATGTTTAGACGTTAAAATATATATGAATGGCATTAGTAGCATTTATAAAAATATAAATACAACTAAATAAAAAATCTTAAATTGTAAAACTACACTTTAACTATATATACTAATAGGCATACAATGTATACATTTATTGTGCATATTGAAATATGCAAATGCCACAAAGATTGATATTTTATATCTAATGAAAAAACATCATTTTTTTTAAAGAACCCCTTTGGTGAAAATTAAGTTTTTAACGTTGTTTATGTCTCTGGTGTTTTTAATATGCCTAAAGAAAAAGGTAACTTACCATTCCAGTAAAACGGTCTTAGAAATGTGGTTTGAAACATTTTACCATTACAAACATGTGACCAATCCTGTAAAGTTGCGGGGCTTTTCATATCATTAGCATATTATTGGAACATGGTTTGTGTAACTTAAGCAACACATAATTAGTTGTTTAGTAACGTATTAAAGTCAAATGCTAACTGTCACGTGCCCGCTGTGATACATAAAATAGCCTTCATATTCTTGTAAAGTGACTTGTCCACAACCATGTATAATTCATGTCTGCTTCAAACATACATGGCTGAATTAATCTTAAACTGACACTTGCCTTTGTGTAGTGTTTATTAATCGAGGGAGTAACGTTAGGTCCGCTGATGTGACTGAATGGAGGCGGGGACTAATTTGCATATTCATAGTCATCCGCGTATACTAAATAAGGTAAGGGTGTAGAGTTACATTCAAGCCATTTTAAGGCAAGAAGTTCTTATCACTAGAAGTGACGTTTAATATGGCATTTTGATAAACATGAGTTTTAAGTGATAAACGTAGTGACTGAAGGAGGACTTGAATGAGCAATGCCTCTTACCTTGGGGCTGCAGTTGAAATATCGCATTTCTTTGGGCTCTGTCCTTCTGGGCGGTATAAAGCTGAATACTGACAGCGTGGAAAGCGGTTTAGACTTCGCTTCAGATAATGCGTCCATTACAACTGTTGTACTTTTATCGCTGGAGAGCTGGAGTAAAACTTCCACAGACAGTGACACCTCAGCGTCTGCGGTTGCTAGGAAACTTCTGGAAAGTCATGTTCCGGTGTTTATACCATTGGAAGCGAGAAATAAAAGGTGTTTTTAATAGCATGACAAAACGACAAAGCAATTAGTACATGGACAAAAAAAGCATTGTACAGCTAAATTTTGCTGCTAAATTATTTATTAATTTACTGTTTCGTTGTTTTATTTAGCTACATTTTAAAACATGATTAAAACAAACAGCTTTAAATGTCTATTGCAGATGTTTACAATCACTCTCAATAGTTAGGTCACTATTTCAAAACTCAACCAACTTCCAGATTGGCACAGCAGTTAATTGCACATTCAAAATGTAGCCTACTAAAACTAACAAAACACTTCATGCAGGTCTCAAATCAACTCATTCTTCCATAATACTAGCAAAGCTAGTCATCCAACAAGTACTGTCACTTATAAAACAATGAATCAATGCTTTATTTTGTTTAATTTCTTTACAAAACACAAATGACACTCTACTGTTAGAATTCACTGCAGTGTATGTTCCATGGTCATTTACATTACAAAATTATTACTAAGGTGTCCCTTTCTGTACAGATGCTAATAAAACTGAAAGACTACATCAACTACATCTAATTGTTTTGCTAGTATTTCATTTTTAGATTTAGAATATATTTCAGTTTGGTATTACTGTCTGCACATTTAGCAAACTGCTGTTTTATTCAGGTTTGTACACTGCTGGGTTTTGAATCTAAATGTAACAGTTTTGAAAATAGTATAAATGTGCAAATTGCCTGTTGGATTCATGTAATTGAGAGATGCAGTCATTGAATACATTTTGTGCCAAAGCAGTGATAAATGATCTGCAGTTTAACCCACATAGACTGCTGTACTGTGAACAGTTTTGAGAAAGTGACCTAAGTATCAATACATGGAACTAGACTGTAAAAAAATAAAAATAATAATAATAATTGAAAATGTAATTTCTACATTTAAAAGTGATTTATTTGTATTTTATTGTTCGAAATCGTAAACTGATACTTTTTCCTTATTTTATGTCCATCATAAACACCTAACTTCACAACTGAACAACTGAAGTTTCCTTCTGTAAATATGACTTTGCTTACTTATTATATTGTTGTCCTAATATTAAGGATGTCAAGCAGTTATATTTATTTGTGTGTTTGCAGGCAAAAATGTATGGCATGTACAAATGTGTGTGTGTGTGTGTGTGTGTGCTTGTGACATATGAGGACACAAATTTGTATAATGACATGGGTATTACAAGGAGAAGATGACTTATGAGGACATTTCCCCATGTCCCCATATTTCAAAAGGCTTATAAATCATACAGAATAAGTTTTTTTTGTTGTTGTTGTTGTTGAGAATGTAAAAATGCACAATGTAAGGGGTAGGTTTAGGTGTAGGGTTGGTGTAGGGCGATAGAAAGTACAGTTTGTACCGTATAAACCATTCCGCCTATGGAATGTCAATGTCCCCACAATTCACAAAAACAAACGTGTGTGTGTGTGTGTGTGTGAGAGTGTGTGTGTGTGTGTGTGATCTCTAATTGGTCCCTCCAGGGGCGGACTGGGAAAAAAATTTCAGGCCGGGAAATCTCACACTCATCCAGGCCATCCTATACACCCACAACAAATTCTGAAACATGGACAACCCTATTAGCCTATTTGTATGACGATCACATAAAAAGGTCTAAGTCTTTAGTCGGGGCCGTGGCCTTTTCCTTTTCTTCATTTTCTCCAATATCTCTGTCACTCCCTTTTTTTGTACCTGTCACTTCTTCACCAGCAGGTCTACTGTTATTAACAGAACTGTGTTCACCTTGTTGCAAAACAACCACCTCATTGCAATTTGTTTGCACATAATGTTGTTATTTCTCTTAAAATGACTTAAATACCCAAGATTTAACAAACCTATAATTCATACAAATATATTAAAACAAATTTTCTAAAGTGCCTAAATGCCAAAATTAGTAGGCCTACATTGAAAATTCTAATACTGAACACACTATTGTATTTTTGGGCTGACTGATATTTTTGTGTTGCTGTCTCTAGCTCCCTCCCTTTCTATACAAGAAATCCATGTGAATATCTGCCTGCTAAATTTATTAATGTAACTTTCCAATCGATAATGATGTCCTTTAGCACAGTATTCTGACTGATGATAATAATGGGGTACTGATAGCCTAACAGGTGCTAGCAGTTTAATACTCAACTAGGTTAATAAAGACAAAACTACAGTAGCCTATTACAGATGACCTGCACTTGAAGCCCTGAACAGGTTAGTAATTTCGTTACATTTAATGGTTTCTTCTGGCCGTTTCCTCTCCTTCCTCGAGTCCCGCACATTGACTCTGTTCAAAACCGTTTGATGGAGGCAAGGAACAGACGTGAAGCGCGCGCTGCCAGTCAAGACTAACCGATTTATGATTTATTATCGATTTATTAGGGAATACCACAATCGGAAATTATCACTTTGGCACATTGGGAAGACAAAATAATAATAATAATAATAATAAAATAAAATAAATAAATAATAATAATTTTTTATTTATTTTTTTTAAAAACAGGGCAGCAGGACAAATCAGCCGCCAGGCCACCGGGAAATGTCCCGGTGCTCCCAATGACCAGTCCGCGCCTGGGTCCCTCTCTTCCCTGAATGGTGCACATCTTCCAGAAGGAGGCAGTGGAGGAACATCTCTTGCTAAAACTGGAGAAAGACAAAAAAAAATAGAGTAAACTGGTAGAACCAAATCAGCAGACTTCATTTTTCAGACATTTCTATCTATCTTTATGGGAAGAAATGGCATATACAGTGATGGCCAAAATTATTAGAACACTAGTATTTTCACCAGCTAAAAATGGTTTTAAGTTAGGAAATATCAGTTTATGTTTCCAAACTTTCTTTTTGCCATTAATTGTAATAATCCAGTGATATTTTTGTCTGTGACAACGTCTCCAAGATGCTTCTAGAAACCTATACTAAAGCTACAGTAGGCTACTGTTAAAAGTTTTAGACACTTGTGTAAAAATTCTGTAAAATGAGGATGCTGTCAAAAATAATGTCATTAATTACATTTAGTCATTTAGCAGATGCTTTTATCCAAAGCGACTTACAAATGAGGACATTAGAAGCAATCAAAACCAACAAAAGAGCAACAACATGCAAGTGCTATGACAAGTCTTTAGCCTAACGCAGTACACGTAGAAAGTCTTTGTTTTTGTTTTGTTTTTTAAAGAAAATGTGTAGATAGAATATAGAAAAAATAAACCTAGTGTTTATATATATATATATATATATAAGAAACAAGTAGATAGAATAGAAAAAAGAAAGCTAGTGTGTTTTTCAAGAAAAGCTAGCAGTTACAGAATAAATATGCAGTTGATAGAGGGTCAAGTGTGTGTTGTTGTTTTTTTAAATAAAAAGAAGACATAGATAAAATAGAATTAGAATAGAGAGTGCTAGAGTTAGAGAGTCAAATAAAGATGGAAGATATGTGTTTTAGCCGTTTCTTGAAGATGGTAAAAAGATTTTCTTTCGATTAACAATTAACTTCTATTACCTAAATTAAATCAACGTTTTGATGTGACCATTCCTTGCGTTTTAAAGCAGCTTTTGCCCAAGGTGCACTTGCGCATAGTTTTACACATACGATCTCTGCACAAATAAAATGTTTAACACGTTACACTTTTGACCTGAGACAGTTTCACGCACTTATCTCCTGTCGCGTGCACGCGCTCTTGAATGCCCACGCACGGGACAGGCCCAGAGTTCGGTGTCACGCGCATTCCAAAGCGTCGCTCAATCATTTGATGACGTAACAAAAAAAATGGAACGTTCGTGTGAGCTGCTTTAATTACGTCATACGTGTTAGAACACTGAGGTGTGAGTTTTCGCAGTTTTGTCATTAGCAGTTGATACAGAGTTACTTGTCCAAGTGAAAAACTGTTATCATGGCACTGAAAAGAAAACAGAGTTCTTGCGCTCAGGTGTACGATTTCCATCAGAATACATCCCCAAAATCCAGCAGCCCTGCGGCTGAGAAACATCTGTCCGTTAGTGCTGCTGAGGAGAATGAGATGCCTGTGAGAAAGAGGAGGAGGACTGATAGTTTTGAGAAGCTGCTCTCTCTTAAATCCATTAAATGGAGCAGCAGCTCAGACCAGGCATCAATATATGAGAGACACGCTGAGGGTAAAAAAAAAAGACCATTTGAGAATGTGTTTCATAAAGTCTGCATAAGTTTCATCCATTTCTATGAGTAGCTATTAATGGAATAAACTGATTAGTGGAATTGTTCTGTTCTGTAGGATGACGTGTCATTAATTATCATATGTTACATACAAATCCACACCATCACACATTACATCAAAATACAAAAGTCTGGTCAAGGCCGTAATCACATTTTTATTTCACATGCTACATATCTTTTAACACAGATGAAAACAAGCAGACATCTTTTCTCACTGGCCAAAAGAGAAAACGAAGTGCCCTCAGAGCTCAGGTGTACAACATCTCATCTCCAACATCTAGCACCGATGTGGCTGAGAAACATCTGTCCGTTAGTGCTGCTGAGGAGAATGAGATGCCTGTGAGAAAGAGGAGGAGGACTGATAGTTTTGAGAAGCTGCTCTCTCTTAAATCCATTAAATGGAGCAGCAGCTCAGACCAGGCATCGACACATAGACACGCTGAAGGTAAACCAAATGACCATTTGACAATGTGTAGGCTAACTGTTTTCTGTTTACTAGAGCTCTGTACATCAAAAAGTCAATATAATTGTCAGCTAGACATGAGTGTCCATTAATGAGAATTGAATTAATTAGGGGAACATGCTTTTGTTTGATATTCCCCTCTTTAGATCATTCTCTACAGTCTATTGCCTGGTCTCAAGAGGATCATGGTCTTCAGGAAGCTCTTTGCAGTGGTCTTGAAGTCCTTCCTCCAGCAGATCAGCAGGTTCATAGACCTCCAGCTCCAGTCAGTCCAGAATTAGCTCACAACAGCAGAGTGGACTTGACGACTGAGGGTGAGTTTACTGCCATAAACTCAAACATTACACACACTGCTGCCAGCGCTTGACATTTCATGTCAAATACAATTATTAATCTTTTAACAGGTGACATTCTGAGTCGTTATGAAATCGGCAGAAAGCTTGGTGAGGGAGGATTCGGCTCTGTCTATGAAGGGAAACGCTTAGAGGATGGCCTTGAGGTATCGTCATGTTCTTACAATATTTAACTGCAATATTTTGTCTTAATTAGCGCATTTAGTGCTCCCGTCAGGTTGTAAATGTAACTGTAATCAATGTTGTTTTGTTGTACAGGTGGCAGTGAAAATTGCCAGAAAGCCAAAGAACATGAAATACATCAACATTGTAAGTAAATGCTTGCTGTTTTTTTTCCAATGCAATCACACTGACAACAATTTGTCAACAAAAGTCCTTATTTAGGAAGCACCTCCATCTAACAGTGATCTTTCTTCTAGTCTGGTCATCCCACACCCCTTCCATTAGAGGTCGGCCTGTTAATCCTGGTCAACAGGGAGCCTAAAGCTCCAGAGATCATTCAGCTGCTGGACTGGCAGGACCAGCCTGAATATTACATCATGGTCATGGAGCGTCCCTCACCCTGTGAAGATCTCTGGGACTACTTGAGGTGTCACGGTGGCATCCTCAAGGAGGAAACAGCACGGTTCATCATGGCACAAGCAGCGATGGCCGCTCACATCTGCTGTCAACGAGGAGTGTTTCACCGTGACATTAAGCTGGAGAACCTGCTGATGAACCCCGAAACCCTCGAGGTCAAGCTGATCGACTTCGGGTGCGGGGATCTCCTAAAAGACTCCGGCTATAAAAGTTTCTATGGTATGTATTATGCATCAAACCTGTAGTTTGGGAGTATTTTTTAAAATGTATTAACACATATTTTTTACACAGACAACGTACTATAGTATTTCAAGCTTACCCATCAGGCAAAATCTTTTTTCCTCAGGCACACGAAAGTACTTCCCTCCTGAGTACTACGTGAGGCGCAAGTACCACGGGAGACCAGCTACTGTGTGGTCTCTGGGAGTGCTGTTATTCATCATGGTGTGTGGACGCTATCCACAACCCAGAGACCTACACACGATTGAACACGACATCTGGTCTGAGCCTGGCTTGTCAGACGGTAAGATGCCATTCATTACAACAAAGATCAACTAATGAAAATCATACAAAACAAGGAGCGAAAGTAACATCCAAGCCAAGTGGCTTTATATAAGTTAGATAATGTGTATAGTACAGGAATTATACCTGATTTTCTGACTGTACAGTATAGAATAGTCAAATCTCATACCTTAATACAAAGTCAGCTGGTGTACTTTTAAAGTAATAATCTGACTGTCTCGTCTCTTCCTCTCTTTCATAATTTTTGCACAGATTGCTGCCACCTGATTCAGTCTCTCCTGCAGCAAAACCCAAGCCAGCGGATTGATTTGAGGGAAATCTTGCTACACGAATGGTTTAAGGTACTGAGCTACAATGATTTAAGATTTAAGATATATTCACATTACATTTTTCCTAAAATAATTTGTTCTTTAAGAATGATGGCATTTGTTTTAAGGAGATAAGGAGAAATCTTTAGTCAAATTTCTTCTAATGGTAATGTATATATTTAGCCAATAACCCTGATTTTTCTTCCAGGTTGCCGAGTAAGACATAAAGAGGAAAATGTAAATAGTGCAAATGAAATGTAAATATTATTTGCACTATTTACTGCCACAGTTCCAGGGTTCCTCAAGTCAGCTTAGCGTCTGGTGGCCTGACAAGAGTGCCAATCCCTCCGTGCCTTAGCATCTTGCAGGGCTGGCGAGCCTTGGTAGCGTCTGGCGCCTTGGCTTATGGCAGGAATGTTAGCGTCTGCCGATATTACTTGCCTAGGGACAGTGCAATGATTCCCTCTCAAAGCCGTCTGTATGACAGAGCTACACGTCATGGTAAGAGTCTCAGAATTCCTCTTTTGGCCATCCCAGAGGCTCCTATTAAATCAGCTCCTGCCACGGCTGTCCCAGAGGTCTCTGCATCAGCTGTCACTGAGTGTCCGGTCTCGGCCTCTCCACCCCTCAGCTTAGCATCTGGTGTCTGGTTGGTCCCTCAATGCCTTTGCATCCTGCGAGGCTGCCAAACCCTGGTAGCTTCTGGCTCCTTGGTTTGAGGCAGTGATATCTGCATCTGGCAGTATTACTGCTTATCTGGTGACCACATATGCAAATGCATTATTTATTTAAAAAAAATTATGTAAAATCAATTTAAAGCAATTTATATAAGCACTTAGAAGCAATGATATATTTGAGGATATAATTTTGTACATGCATGTTTTTTTAAATTGACTTTATGTACTCAGAATCATTCATTTTTATATGAATATATATATATATATATATATTACTTTGTGTATTCAGAATCACTCAAATGAAATGTGTATTAATAAACTTGCTATGATATAATACTGATGCGATTAAATTGTTTTCATAAAATTTTGTTCATGGCAGCAGAATGTCTTGCAGATGAAGGGGGTTTAATAATTTTGATTGCAACAATGTAAATGAACAGTGTCCGCTTTTTCCATTTTACCTGGATACCTGATATTCCTGTTTGTTTGTCAGCAAAAGTCAACAATCATGATTTCTCGTGTAACTTTATAAAACCAGATTAATTTGTAGGCTATGTTAATCTGTAAGCGTTAATGTAGCATTATTTTGCTTAAACATTGGTGTGTTGTTAAAGGGGATACTAACCTTGGAGGAAAAATAATATGGACGCTTTTTATCAGTTTTATTATTTTTTTATTTCACTTTTTTGTAATTTCTACCACATATGTATACATGGTATGTATCAAAACATTTATTTTGCATAAAGCAATCAGTGAAATATTAATAATGAACCTTACATTTGCTGTCTATAAGTTTTTAACACTTTGATTTTAATGAAATACAGCAAGGAGGGTTAAAATAACTTGTTTGCTTGTTTCACATCAACACATTGAGGACTGTTGACACTTAAGGAATAAATTATCATTTTATTTATTTATTAAGGAATAAATGATCAGCTTAGTTACTAATTCACACATAAGATGGAAATAAATAATGTTTTAATGCTTTTTAATGACAAATGATAGACATTTTAAAATTGTTCATGTTTTAAAATGTACTTAAAATAATAAAATAGTACATTAAAAATCATGCATATTTTAAATTGCATTAAAAAAACATTTGCAAATTGATTTGTTTTTGTTCATTTGCCAAAAGCTTAGCTTTGTTGTTTTAACTTTATCTATTTGTCAGTTAAGTTAACAACTGCCATTGTACAGTTCCCTCATTAGTACAACCAATCAGGTTTTGACTTTTTTTGACATGCCACTCAGTAGATGTAAGTAAGATGTTAGCAGAGGTAAGACTAATTGTCTTTGTGCAGTGAGACATATGACAATTTTCATTATAAATTTTGGAGAGCATTGCAAATACAGAAAGACTTTGCAAACATATTAGCTTATTAGGGCTGGACAGTCAATGACAGGATTTAGATAAAGTTGGATGAGGCACACTGTCACTCAAAGGCACGGTCCTGTTAGGTTGTCATGGCAACCAGATGCATTGCAGGCTGATTTCAGCCTGGTGAGTGAAGGCTAGCCTGTCTGGTCTGATCACAGAGAAGAGCTACTGTAGCTCAAATTGCTTCAGGTGTCAGAACAAAGTACAAGGCATTTTGCTGCATATGAGGCAGCATAGCCCAGTGGCATGTGAGCATGTGCCACAATGGACATGTGAGCGTCAGAACTGGACAATGAAGGAATAGAAGAAGGTTACCTGGTCTGATAAATCACATTTTCTTTTAAATCAGGTGGATGGCTGGGTGCATGTGTGTTGTTTAAATGAGGAAGTGGAAGGAACAAAGAGTTCAAGGTGTTTCTTTGGTCACTAAATTCTGCAGATTTCATTCTGATTCAGCATCTACAGGAAGTGCTGGACAAACAAATCCAATCCATGTAAGCCCCACCTCGTACAGGACTTAAAGGATCTGCTGCCAAATGTCTTGGTGCCAGAGACCACAGGACATGTTCAGAGCTCTTGTGGAGTCCATGCCTCGACGTATCAGAGCTGTTTTGGCAGAACGAGGGGGATCTACACAATATTAGGCAGGTGGTTTCAAAGTTGTGGCTGATAAAAGATAAAATAACATTTTCACTCAGAATCTAAACCACAGCCAATAATAAATGCTGTTAATTAGAAAATACAATATGTATGAATTCAGGAATTATGAATGATGTTTTTTGGTAACTATTACACACTTCTATATGACTTGAGACAGTCTTCAGACCAAATGATCAAAGTTTTAAGGTAATGTTTATGTTTAATACGTTAAAAACCACAGAAACGCAATGCAATGTGTTGTGTATTGGTGTGACGTCATCACGTAGGATGTGAAGAGTAAAGATGATGGCAGGTTCAATCAGGCATCTGTGTGGTTTGATCCGATATAAACAGTGAGTTTATAACAATGGCGACGAGGATGTTACAGCAAAGACTGACTCATTAGTTAAATCTGAATGTGAGTCAGGTGTGCGCCACTCTGAGGAGTTTATTTCAGCTAATTAAAAAAAGTTTAGCTTCGAGATAGGCGGCGCGCGTCAAAGATGGATGCTTCAATCCCCAAATTTGACTGCTACAGCGATCCAGCCACGTTAGGTCCGCGGTGGACAAGATGGTTAAATGCTTTTGAACTCTTTGCCGATGGGAAAGAGCACAATGCATCTGTTGCTACAAAACAAAGAAGGAGAGCCCTGCTTTTACATCACGCTGGGACAGACGTGCAGGATATTTTCTCCACACTCGCTGACACAGGAGGGCCAACGGAATATGAGCAAGCAGTGACAGCACTAAACACATACTTTGTGCCTCAGGTAAATAAGGCGTTTGCAAGACAGACATTTTATCAACTCAAGCAGAAAGAGGGACAGACCGTGCAACAGTTTGTCACATGTTTAAGGCAAGCGGCCAAGGATTGTGACTTTGGAGCTGATAAAGACAATCAAATACGGGATACTGTTTTGAGCCGATGCAATTCTGAAGCAATAGAAAGCTGCTGGAAGAAGGCACTGATTTGACGCTTGCTCGCACCCTAGAAATTGCAGCGCTGTGTGGACGTGTTGAACTGCAGATGGCAGCGTTGCACGTCTCTCCAGACTCTGAGATAAAAGAGACGGTGAGCCTTGTGTCCAAAAAAGGAGCGAGAGATCAGAAAAAACGTATACAATACAGTAAAGGAGGAACATATTTGGATAAGACTTGTTACAGATGCGGACAGACAGGTCATTTTGCGAAAGATTATAAATGCCCCGCAAGTGGAAAATCATGCAGGAGATGCAATGGGAAAGATCATTTTGCAAAAATGTGTAAAACAAAAGACAGTTCAAAACAGACAATAAAAAGAGTTGACTCAGAAGAAAAGAATCAAGAATTTGCATTTGTTGTAAAAGAAGAGAGCAATATGGACAGAATAACTTTCTCAGTGGGGGGCATCAAACTACCAATGTTAGTTGACTCGGGAGCAACAAGCAACATAGTAGATGAAAGAACATGGGAAATGCTAAAAGAAAAGAAGATCAAATGCAGTTCAGCCAGGTCAGACAAGAAACTGTATGCATACTCGTCAAGTGAACCCTTGCCAGTAAAAGGAATTTTCTGGTGTGAGGTAGGAATTGGAAAACGCAGCACAACGGCGGAGTTTACAGTTATTTGTGGGCATGGGGAGCCACTGCTCGGAAAGGACACAGCAGTTAAATTAGGAGTGCTGAGGATTGGGGCTAACGTTGCGGCAGTGAGTGATTTGAAGTCCATGATATGACAGCAATACCCCAAATTGTTCAACGGAGTAGGCAAATTGAACACAAAACAAATCAGCCTGCATATAGTTATTAAGAAAGTTGATGGAGCAACTCCTTGGGTAAACCCAGTTTAAAAGCGAATGCAGAAATAAGGATGTGCTTAGACATGAGGCAGGCGAATGCTGCAATCATTCGTGGGAGGTTTCCGATTCCCACAGTGGATGAACTGTTGCAGGGAATGAATGGATCAGCCATATTCAGCAAACTAGACCTGAAGTGGGGGTACCATCAGCTAGAGTTGACCCCTGAGTCAAGAGACATCACAACCTTTGCCGTTCATAATGGCATATATAGGTTCAAAAGATTGGTATTTGGAGTTTCCTCTGCAAGTGAGCAGTACCAACACGAAATAGCTGCGGTTCTGGCTGGCATTGAAGGTGTAGAGAACATATCCGATGACATAATCATCCATGCACCTGACAAAGAGTCTCATGATGAAAGATTGCATGCAGTACTAAGGAGACTGGAAAGCTGCGACTTGACTCTGAATGCAGAGAAGTGCCAGTTTAACATGGACAAGTTAGTGTTTATGGGCATGCTGTTGTCAGAGAAAGGCATTGGCCCTACAGCAGAAAGAGTGAGCAGTACTAGTGCAGGACCAAAGAGGAGGAATGGTTCCTGTCTGCTATGTGAGTAGGAGCTTGACAGAATGTGAACAGAGATATTCGCAAACAGAGCGCGAAGCACTTGCGCTGGTGTGGGCATGTGAACGACTGCACACATACGTGTATGGTCGGAAGTTTGATCTGGTCACAGACCACAAGGCATTAGAGGCAATTTACAGCCCTCGTTCAAAACCATGTGCACAAATCGAAAGGTGGGTCTTGAGATTACAGCCCTATGATTTTCGGGTGATTCATATACGAGCTATGTGTCATTGGCCAAATAATACTCAGAGGGACAAGAATTGTTTTGCCACAGTTGCTGCGTGGAAGAGCGTTACAGTTGGCTCATGAGGGTCATCTTGGTGTAATAGGAACAAAACAACACCTGAGAACAAAGGTTTGGTGGCCCGGAATGGACAGGGCCGCAGAAAGGTTTGTGAGGGCGTGTCATGGTTGTCAGCTGGTAGCGAGACCAGATGTTCCAGAACCACTGTCACCCACAGTGATGCCTGAAGGGCCATGGCAAAACTTAGCCACAGACTTGCTTGGTCCTTTACCCGATGGACATTCGATCCTGGTCGTTGTTGACTATTACAGTAGGTACTACGAATATGCGATCCTCAAATCCACAACTGCAGAAAAAGTGATTGACAGTTTGGAGGACATTTTCAGTCGGCATGGACTTCCCTTAACAATCAGGTCAGATTGTGGGCCGCAATTCAAGTCCAGTCAGTTTCAAATGTTTTGTCAGGAAAATGGAATCCACCACATTAAAACAACCCCAAAGTGGGCGCAAGCAAATGGGGAAGTGGAAAGACAAAATGCATCACTGATGAAACGAGTACAGATTGCCCAAGCTGAAGGCCAGGACTGGAAAAGAGAGCTACGCAGGTATGTGACTGTCTACAGATCCATACAACACTCCACAACGGGCAAAAGCCCAGCAGAACTTCTTTTCCAGAGGAAGATAAGAGGAAAGTTACCAGACATTGCAACACCCCACAGTGAACCTGGAAGCTCGGGACAGGGACGCAGAGCAAAAAGGAAAAGCCAAAATATACACAGACAACAGACGGAATGCTAAGACATCTGACATAGAGGTTGGAGATCAAGTGCTTGTGAGGCAAGACAAAACAGACAAGTTCACAACCACATTTCACAGTACACCTCACAAAGTCATACTGTACATAGAGAAGGTAACAGTGTTATTGTTCAGTCACCCACTGGAGCGAAATATGCTCGGAACACAACATTCGTCAAGAAGTTCCATTCAATGGAAACACCAACAGTGAATCGTGACATGAAATGTGCTCAAGAGCCAAGTTCAAATGAGGAACAGAATGGAATCGCAGAGGAATGCAAAATGAACTGTGAAACAATTCAGACACAGGAACAAACTCCTAAATCATGCAGGCCTCAGCGACAAATCAAATTGCCTGAAAGACTTAGAGACTATGTTATTGAGTGACTAATGAGATTCAAATGCTAAAAAAAAGAGAAAGAAAAAAAAAGAGAGGACACTTAAGTTTAATGAGTTCCAAGGATGTTAAAGGTTATGTTAGTTGAAAGAAAGAAAAAAGAGAGGTCCCAAATAGGTTGTCATAGTTCAATGTATTTGTTTAAAAGCATTGGAAAAAAAAGTTGTTACATGTCTTGAATGTTCTGAAATCTGTGAGTTGTAAGAAAATGTGAATGAGAATGTGTTAGATAGGGTAAGTTCTTATTCAAGCAAAGGGGGGATGTTGTGTATTGGTGTGACGTCATCACGTAGGATGTGAAGAGTAAAGATGATGGCAGGTTCAATCAGGCGTCTGTGTGGTTTGATCCGATATAAACAGTGAGTTTATAACACAATGGTCAAAGACATCCATATCAAATTCACATATGAAAACAACTGAAAAACAGCGCAGCGGACATTAAAACAATTTTGTGTGTTCACATGACACAACAGTAGCTTAAGGTTTATCAAAGTTACTTCTTAAAAGTGGCCTTTTGTTTTAACAGATTGTAGGTAACAATATCCACTTCATCCAGGCTTCAACAACAGCTTCAGATGCTTCAGTGAGTGAACGGTCTGAATGAACGCGAATCGATTCACCGTTTTGTTTTTGGCTGAAAAAGAAAGAACCGACTCAAAAGTATGATTAGTTCAGAAATTAATGGCATCGCCGGTTCAGTAGACAGAAATACTTAACAAAAGGGAAAAAGTTTCTTAAGTCACTCGGAAAGCTCATTGGTCACAGTGCGTACACTCATACAGCAACACACTGGGACTGAAACAGCGTTATTGTGGCAAATTGGCAAAACACAGTGATGGGTTCCACTTCAAGATGAACACTGTTGAAGCTTGTATTGCTTATGGATTCTACATAATTAGTCTTTTTAAGGATGTAAATTAGAAGTAAATGCTGCATAGACCTCAAATATCAACCTAAATGCAACTGAATCTCACGAATGATGCACTTAATTCAGTTGCATTATTGATATCCTTCACTGAATGACAGATATGACCTCCCTCATCAAACAAGACATTTGACGTTCTGAACTTCACAATGTGATAAAATCAATCATTTTAATCAGTCACTTGGTTTTATGAACTAGTCAATAACGAAACTGGCTGATCTCTATATCATCACATACTGACCATCATTCATTCTCGTTGAATAAATCTTCACCAACAAAGTCATCAATAGATCAGTCACACTGTTATTGCCTTCTCTGTAAAGTTACTAGACTATGAAACAGCTCAACTCTAAACTAATCAGCAGTTTTTCATACAGTGAAATTCCCCATTAAAATTTAACACATTTAAACCGTTGTTTTCTGAGAATTGCTTTGTGTCTATTTCATAGCGTAACATTAACAACTATGGATTATGGTTTTGCAAGGCCGTATGGCACCAGCCTCATTGGAACTTAGAAACTGTGAGATGAAATATCCACAGAACAAGAAATTATTATGAATATCAGCACAAAATTGCACACATGTGAGAGATGAATAACAGCTGCAATACGGAGTTCAGAGGGCACTGATAGTGCTGAGGAAGAGAATCTGTCTTTACACAAAACTTGGGTTAATATACTACACATTATCAGTTTTATTATGAGTACTACTGGTGACATTAGCATTAGTATTCAAGATCACGTCTAGCTCAGTGACAGCTCAGTCACGCAACATTTCTTCTTGCACCACGATGCAAAGCTCTTCAGAAACTTTGTGATCTGTTCCAAGGCTAAAGTACAATGCATTCTTGGGAGAAGGACTGCTGCACGGAAACATCTGAAAAGCCACTGGGAACTATGGCTGTTGCTCTGTCTGGTTTTGGAACTGAGGGACCCCATGTGGAGAGACGTGCAAAGACACAGCCCCCTTGTAGACAGAGAGGCTCATGGGCCGTGCAGAAACTCCCATCTCAGTGCTCATGTAGCAACAGACATACTGAACCAATGTAGTGACTGTAATGTGTATGATTTTTATTTGCTTATCACAGACATTCTGAGAGAGAGCTTTTTTGTTATAAATTATTATTTTTTAATTGCAAATAGAAGCTCAGTGTATTATCTTTATATAAACAGGCTAAATTAATTAACTATTTTAAGAAAGTAAGAACAGGTTGAACACAAAACAACCCTATATGAAACAAAACGAGAACCGAATATTTTATTAGAATTTAATCAGATTATACGTATTTCTCAGTATTATCTTGATACTTCTTGGTATCTTGATATCCAGCTTGATGGCTCTAAAAACCATCTGTTGTGTAACTGCTCCATCTACTGGACAAAGTGCATTCGTAAACGTGCAGAAAATCCAAAATGCCTAAATAAAAGTCCCACATAAAATGTCTCTATTAAATCATATGTTTTTTTTTTATTATTATTAATCTGTTCATTGTAATTAAATCATATTGTGTAAAATAAAATAATAAAACTCATAAGAATAGCCCATCCTATCAAAATGGGGAAAGTTGGCATTCTTGTTGTGAAATAAAACTATGCATTACCTGTAGATGGCACAGGAGAACAATCAAACACCTGTTATCATGATTTAGCACGAGTAGAGAGAGATCCTTCAGGAATTAATATAATAAAATATGATTGTATAATAATATAATACACAAAACAAAAAGTTTTTATCGTTCAGGGAGGCACCTTCTGTCAAACAGTTGTTATGTGTTTCCTTGTAAAATTGTACCATAGTAACATGGTTTACGCCCAATCATAATTACTAAAATTGTTGTTACTACTGCAAACCAATAAGATATTCATCTTTTATCTTCTTCAAATAGTATTGCGGTGGCTAATACAGTTACCACAGCGCTGCTGCAGTAATATCTGTAGTAACTGTGGTATTTTGACGTCCACTATAGTTACCCATAAACGCTCTCTGTGTCATTATATACTTCTCGTCTTTTCAAGTATGGAGGGAGGGCAAGTCCAGATTGAACTATGGGTGTGACAAAAAGAAAATAGGCGTTGCTTTTGTCATTCAGCAGTAAAATGAAAAGAGAGACGAGCAAGACGTGATTTTGACGGTCACACGAAGACTCGCTTCGGATCCAGTCGCTCTGTGTAAATCCGGACTCCACTAGAAACACGAACCGACTCCGAATCGCTCGGATATAAGACACGTACAAGGATTTGTCATGAAAAGGCGAGAAAGGGATCTAAAATAAGGTATATTTATATGACATGTGTGCACCATATTCAAGTGCTCAGATTTCACGTTGGTTTGTTTACACGCTGCGCTAGAGACGCGACGCGACGCGACAAGCTGGAGCTCTCCTATTAAAATAAATGAATCCGCGGGGCTTGCACTGTAGAGCCTTTAGTTGATTATAATGGGAGCTTTCTGGTTTGACGCGTCGTGTCGCGTCTCTGTCAGTGCAGTCATGAAGCGTCTCGAGTCTTGGCTTGATTTTAGTCGTTTGTTACAAATGTAAAGAATAACGTTGGTTATATTTTAACCTTTTAACTAGGTTAACAAGCTCAGTAGTTGTCAACAACAGACACTGTTACTTTACAGCAAAACTTTGGGAATCTGTTAAAAGATCTTGCGCTAAATTAGATACTTGTCACGTATCTGTGTCGTTAATATTTTTTACTACAAGAAGGCAATTGTAGTAAATAAGACTAGTATATTAAAAGTAGCACAGTAAGCAGTAGCCTAACCTATAACAAGTACCAATTATTTATGAGAACTATCTATCTATCTATCTAATGTTCTATCTGTCTGTCTGTATATCTATAAAGCAGCTTATCTCTATCTCCGTGATGGGTATAGACATAAGCTGAATAGGCACTGTATGTATATTTAATGTAATTCTTTTTGTTTTTTTTTGTTGTTCTTTCTTTAGGCCTCTGGCGTTCTCTGTGTCTTTATTTCTTTCTTTTAAAATCCAGCATAATGCTGCGTAAGTTCAGTTCAGAGGGTGCGTTGTTGGATTTGGACTTCCTGCCCTGGGGGGATAGAGATGGGACCCCGAACACCTTGGATGATCAGCCAGATGGAGCCTCAGCATCCTATCCTTGCACCCCAGATGCAAAGTCAGGGAGTGCTGGAAAGGGGGAGCTTAAGAGAGATCACAGCATTAGTGTGGAAAATCTGGTCGACTTGGAGAAGGACTCTGGTTTACTGAAAGTGACGAATCTTAATGACAGTTTTAAAGCGTACAGTGACAGCCAGATCGCTGGCAATGCCAAAGGCAGCTGTGATAGTGTGGGAAAGTGTGAAGGCCAACCCCACTCCCTGTCATCCACACTGAAATCCGGCCATATGCCCGTTTCCCCAAAACCTCCCCACTATCACCGACAGCAAGCTCGGGCCAAACTGGCAGCTGCTAAATTACACCTTAAAAGTCTGTTTGGACAGGTAAGTTGGGAGACTTTCTTTAGAGTATAGTTAATGAAGTTCATAAAACTATTTTAAAAATGACATGTTGACAATTTGAAGTTCATCAGGACACAATTATGAAGATTTTTGTTCTGGTCCAGTTGAATTATTATTAATATATTTTTTTAACTTTTTATATATATATATATATATATATATATGAATGTGTTTTTAACAACAAACACCACTGTTCAAAAGTTTGGGATTGGTATAATTTTTTTTAAATGTTTTTGAAATGCATCTCAAGCTCACACAGGCTGCATTTATCTGATCAAAAATACAGTAAAAACAGTAATATTGTGAAATATTATTACAATTTTAAAAAACTGCTTTCTATTTTGATGTATTTTAAAATGTAATTTATTCCTGTGATATCAAAGCTGAATTTTCAGCATCATTACTCCAGTCTTTAGTGTCACATGATCCTTCAGAAATCATTCTAATATATTGATTTACCGCTCAAGAAAAATATTATTATTAAAGATGTAAACAGTTGTGCTCCTTCATATTTTGTGGAAACATGACACTTTTAAAATTTTTGATTAATAGAACAGCATTTGTATTTCGTAACATTATACTTTTCCTGTCATTTTTGATCAATTTAATGTGTCCTTGCTTAGTAAAATTAATTTCTTCTAGAAAGAAAATATTACAGACTCCAAATATTGAACAGCACTGTAATTCTAATTTGTTTTTGTAATTTGTTTTAAATATTTTTGAAACAAAAAATTTAAATAGAAATATAATATATTATAAAATAGAAATATTAAAAAAAAATGTTAAAGAAAAAATTATAATATTTCTATTTTATGATATATTATATTTCTATTTTTTTTTGTTTCAAAAATATTTAAAACAAATGGTCTTATGTTTGCAATTTGCAACAATAGCTGGAAATTTAACCACTGTAGTGTAAATCCATGACAGCTATATTCATAATTACTTGGAATATTATGGCAGAGCGCAAGACCTCACGGATTAATTTATCATTGTCCACCCATTCTAACTGAGGCCAAGACAATCAGAAAAGCTTTTATATGTCAGCTAGCTGGATAATAGTACCTCATTTAAGTCTGCAGAATATGGGGGGAAAATGGTACTTTAAACATCACAGAAACCGATAAATAGAAGATCATATAACAGTGTAAGCACTGGACTGATATGGCAAAACACAGTTCCTTCTACTGGTCTGAAATTTTCTCACACTGGCCGGGGGCCATTGAACCATCTTTATTGTTGAACCCTGTTTATATTTTGTACAGTACAAGATGTCTTTCATATACGTCAGGAGCAGCAGGACTTCAGCACTGCTTATTCAGAACTCACCAAGCCAAGTGTGATGAAGTCAAAGACATGAATGCAATTGTGTTATACAAGTAGCCAAGCTCACTTTGAATCAGTTTTACCCCTTGAGATATAATGTTGCTTTGTCCAAACAGTAAAAGGAGAAGCAAGCTCTGAAAGGGGAACTGAATGTTCTGGTGTTGTATGAGGGAATCACACTATTGATGCAATTGTGTGTTTTTTTTAACTACAATATTGTTGCAAGAAATCGCGAAGAGATACTGTGGAACAAAAACGTGCATTCTTTGAAATATTTTGGCATCTGATAGATCTGGCTTTGTGAGAATTATTTCCATGATGTAACACCTTCATGACATTTGTTTAAGTCATGGAACATTTGTGTAAATTATACTTCCTTAAAGTCTTGAATCAAGTCATATCATCATGACCGTGTTATGCATATCAGTGACCTCTTACTTTTTTTTTTCACATAAGGGTTCACCGCAGTCCTCGCATGCGAATCTGGCGAATGCAGAGCACAGAGAGAACGTAACCAGGTAAAATCAATCACCTCAGTCACATATTTTCTCATTTTCATCTTCATTTAACTTTTGGCCTATTCTCTGTCCGCCACTTGCAAGACAACCCCTCTCCGGCCCTTTATTTTGGCCCACTGTTATTGATTCCACACATTTTTTTCTGGATATCTTTGTAACGTATCCCCTCACCCTCTTGTTTCTCTCAGTGCTAAAGAGAGGCGTTCTCGAATGCCTTTCCTCAAGCAGTGGAGTCAGGTGGGCCACAGCAAAGCTCAACTCAGCAGGAAGGAGATGGAAAGTTGGGCCAAGTCCCTTGATGCTTTGCTGGAAAGCAGAGGTGAGCGCTGGTCAAAGGACACTTGCGTGACACTATCGCGTCACACAGGTCATGCTAAAGCAAAGCTGTTGTTCTGCTAACTTTGACCTGGAATGCTGTTCTTGGAAATTGAGATATTTGTGGCCGACTGCCAATCCATGCTTGAAATGTTGTTTTAATTAAAATATGTGCAGAGAGCATCATATGCTGCCTAGTATCAATACTGGATCATGTAGCATTATAATAAACACTGCCATTCAAAAAAACAAATACTTTAATTCAGCAAGGATGCATTAAATTGATCAAAAGTGACAGTAAAGACATTTATAATGTTAAAAAAATAAATGCTGTTCTTTTGAACTTTTGATTCATCAAAGAATCCTTGACAAAATCGCAGTTTCCACTAAAATATTAAAGGTTTTTAACATTGATAATAATTAGACATGTTTCTTGAGCAAGTCAGCATATTATAATGACTTCTGAAGGATCATGTGACACTGATAACTGGAGTAATGATGCTAAAAATTCAGCTTTGCATTAGAGGAATAAAATATATTTTTAATGTATGTTCAAAAAGAAAACTTGAATTGTAATATTTCGCAATAGATTTACTGTACTTTTGATCAAATAAATGCAACTTTTGAACAGTAGTTTGGTCAGGTTGGTTTGTGTTCAGTATAATTCTGTGGTTCAGTTATGAAACCCATTTATTACATCATTAAAACACCCTTGAAACTGCTTCCTCTTAACATTGAGGAACCACTTTCATGTGTAGCTTCAGGCATGAGTTTCCAGAGAAACCCAAACAACATGAAACGAAATGAAGAAACTAGATAACGGAATAATGAGCTTTTCCTCCAGAGGCTCAGAGCGCAGATGTGTAATTGCACAAATTAAACCACCAAGATTTTTACATTTTCAGAAGGAAATGAGAGTGGGGCTTGTTTGTCGCATAATGCCAGGCTTTTGTGAGTGGCTGTCAGGGTTAAAAGAGTCCAAGCACAAGGTCTCTATATGATTCGAGTCCCTTGAGTGAAAGGTTCATTGTGCACCAGGCAAAAAATGTTAGTTGGATTTCTTAGAATAGTAGTAGCAGCAAACTGCTTGATTTGTGGTATCATTGACATTCGTAGCACAAAGTGTTGAAGTTTAGTACTTACTGAATATGGTTGGGAGCAATAATAAATAAGCAATACTAATCCTTAGAAAGCACCACTGATAATTATTGCTGACCTTGAATGTGAGAATGAAATGCATGTCTCATAACAAGTTCTAAGAAACTTTAAGCTTTTATTATTAGTGCAGCTTGTGATGTGTAAACAGTGGACTAATAGCAGATATGGTTACGCTTGATACCTGACGTCATGGTTCCAGTGATTATTTTTTTTTTTTTTATAAATAGGACTTAATGATTAACAGCATCTGGTCATTTACACCTCTTGAACAGCTGTTGAACTGAGAAAAGTAGTATTGACAGAAATTCAGTCTATTCTGTGTCACTGCTGTTTTGGAAACTAATACTCTACATATATACATAACAGGTGCTTTCTTTGAATAGGGTATCGTTTAATGGGGAAAAAACACAAAGCCCGTGTGCTTCAGAGAGAGATCTATTTGAAATGTATATATTTTTTAATTATTATTTTTTTAGCTTTGAAAATGTTAATGCTGTGATACCTCTTAAATTATAAAACTTTAAATTATACAGTATCGT
Organism: Aspiorhynchus laticeps; assembly: GCA_023376895.1. NCBI lineage: Eukaryota > Metazoa > Chordata > Actinopteri > Cypriniformes > Cyprinidae > Aspiorhynchus > Aspiorhynchus laticeps. The sequence continues at coordinate 22,121,538 of CM041817.1, read as the reverse complement.
ACTTTTTATGTAATCTGTTGAATTGATACTCAGTTTATTGTAGAATTTTTAGTTGTATTAACATTTTTTTTTTAAATTTACCAAAGCCATAAAATTCAGTATATTGTATTGATATTACATGAATTTTCCATATTACATTTCTGAAAGCAACATAGCAACATTTCTAAAAATTGTGACACCCAATAACATCCTTTGGTCTATTTCTACAGCATGATGGGAAATAAATAATCTCATTATATTACAAAAATTATAGTGTTGACTGTGATTGACCGTATAATATTGTTTTAAAAAAAATTAAACCCATTCTGAATTTTATAGAAATTATATTTATCAGTAATTCTAAACTTAATTTTTAAGCTTTGCATTATTTTAAATTAATTTAAACAAATAAGCCAATACCATATTTTATTTTGCTTATACATTTTAAATTAAAGTTCAGTACTTTTGTGTCATATTTATTTATGCCAGTACATAGGGTCAAGCTTATGGAGGACTAAACCTGCAGAAGTTAAAAACAAACACAAATAAATATATAGATAGTTGGATGGATGAATGAATGATTGAATAAATAAATAAATAAATGTAATAATAGGAAAATAAAAGGAATAATTATTTGATAAAACAAATATAACTTATTTGTAATACAATTTAATCCTAAATTTATTTTTATTACCTTTTTTTTTATAAATTTATTTTATTTATTTATCTAATTATGTTTATTTTCATATGAATTTATTCCCATATGTATTTATTTCCAAATTTATTTATTCATTCGTTTAATTATTTTACTTTTCCTTGTTGGTTATACGGCATTTAATTACTCATTTGAATCTTTTCGTGAACTGTGTGTGGTGGGTGTGTTTTGGTTGAAATGTGGGAACAGCAAGATGTTTGTAACTCCAGAGCCCTGCCCCCGTCCGACTTTTATTTTCTCACTTCAGAGTGTCGCAATCTGCAGTTTAAGGGTTTTGAGAAAATCCGAGGGAAGGAAGGTATGTGGTTTGAGATAAACCCTCATGATATCCCTGTCCAAAGCTTTTTCTTTCCTGATTTTTGTGGCGAGTGTTATGTGACGTGTGGGTGTATGGCAGAACATGTATGTGAATGCGTCATCTGAGCCTCTACCCCCCATTTGTAAACAGAAATAGCTGTTTTTTCCCTAAGTTCATTATGGTTCTTTCTCTTCTCACCTGTCTTCTCTTCAGTGGGCGGCACAGTCTTTGAAGCATTCCTGCGATCCGAGTTCAGTGAGGAAAACCTGCAGTTCTACAAGGCCTGTGAGCAGTACAGCCAGTCGTCCAACAAATTCAGCCTGCAGAGACGGGCAAAAATGATTGCTGAGACTTACATCCGGCCCGGTGCTCCCAGAGAGGTAGATTTATCCAAATCGGTTTACTGCATTAAAAATATTGCCTCCAAAATGTTCAAGCTGCTTTTTCTCATACAATCAAAATAAATGGAGACTGGGGCTACTGAACGTATAAATGTACCATAGCAATAGTCCATCTGACAACTTCATTATTTTTGCAAATTTCAATAATGCCACAGAAATTTCAAACTTAACCTTTAAAAGTTGGTCCTTTCCTCACAAATCTATCATATGATTCAAGAAGAGTTAATAGAATTTTTTTTTAATACACTTTTTGGTCATTTTTAGAGCTTGATAGTCCCAGTGACTATTTATAAAAGCAAAATAAATTCTGGTCGTTTCCTTACACAAATTTATCATATGACTACAGAAGACTTAAAAAATAAAAATAAATAAAATAATATTTTTGCAAATTTAAAAAAATGAATTTTAGTTTTTTTTTTTTTTTTTTTTTTTGGAGCTTGATAGTCCTATTATAAAAGCAAAGTAAATTCCTCAAACAAATCTATCATATGACTTCAGAAGACTTAGAATTTTTTATGTAATAAAAATATTTTCTTTTCTTTTCGGAGTTTGATAGTTCCAGTGCATATTATAAAAGTGAAGTAAATTTCTTTGCACAAATCTGTCATATGACTTCAGAAGACTAAAGTATAATATAGAACATTTTTGTAAAAGTAAAAACAAAAATGAATTTTATGAATTTTATTTTATTTTTATTTATTTGTTTAATTTTCTTTCTTTCTTTCTTTTGGAGTTTGATAGTCCTTGTGCCTACTATAAAAGCAAAGTCAATTCCTTACACAATTCTATCATATGACTTAAGGAAACTTGAAAAAAAAAAAAAAAAAAAAAAAAAGATATACTGTATATGGCACTTGATAGTCCCGGTGCGTATTATAAAAGCAAAGTAAATTTCATTTAAATGTAATTTCCTCTCACAAATCTATCATATGACTTTAAAAGACTTAATAATAAAAATAAATAATTTTTTTGTATGTGTGTGTGTGTGTGTGTGTGTATACAGTATCTCACAAAAGTGAGTACACCCCTCACATTTCAGCAACAATTTTAGTATATCTTCTCAAGGGACAATATTGCACAAATGAAACTTGGATATATTTTAGAGTAGTCAATGTGCAGCTTGTATAGCAATAAAGATTTACTGTCCTCTAAAAATAACTCAACATACAGCCATTATTGTCCAAATAACCAGCAACTAAAATTAGTACACCCTAAGTGAACATGTCAAAACTGTGTCCAAAGTGTCAATATTTTATAGAGGCACCATTGTTATTTAGCACTGCCTTAATCCTCCTGGGCATGGAATTCACCAGAGCTGCACAGGCTTTTGTTGGGATCCTCTTCCACTCCTCCATAATGACATCACTGAGCTGTTTGATGTTAGACACATGGTGCTTCTCCACCATCAGCTTGAGGATGCCCCACATGTGCTCAATAGGGTTCAGGTCTGGAGACATACTTAGCCACTCGTTATTATGTTGGAAAACTGCCGTTTGGCCCAGTTTCTGAAGGGAGGGCATCATCTGCTTCAGAATGTCACAGTAGATGTTGGAATCCATGTTTCCCTCAATGAACCGCAGCTCCCCAGTACCAGCAGTAGTCATGCAGCACCAGACTACAATGCTCACCACCATGCTTGACTGTAGGCAAGACACAATTTTCTTGGTACTCCTCACCACAGGACATGGTTCCAGTAATTCATGCTCTTGGACAGGTTGTCTTCAGCTAACTGTTTGCAGGCTTTCTTGTGAGCCAGCTTCAGAAGAGGCTTCCTTCTGAGATGATGGCCATGCAAACTGACTTGTTGCAATGTGCGGCGTATGGTCTGAGCACTGACAAGCTGACCTTCCACTTCTGCAACCTCTAAAGCAATGCTGGCAGCACTCAATACGTCTGTTTTTTGAAGCCAGCTTCTGCACCTGACATACAGCACGAGGACTCAACTTCTTTGATCGACCCTTGCAAGGCCTGTTCCGAGTGAAACCAGTCTTGGAAAACCTCTGTATGACACTGGCCACTGTACTGTAACTCAGTTTCAGGTTGTTACTGATCAAGTCAAGTCAAGTCAAGTTGGTAGGAGCTGGAAGAGACTGTGGGAGGGGTGGGTGGGGTCCTTCACGATGCTGTTGGTTTTGCTGGAGCATCGTGCAAGGAAAATGTCCAGGATGGATGGGAGAGGGGCACCGATGATCTTTGCAGCCGTGTTCACTGTCCGCTGGAGGGTCTTGCGGTCAGCAGCACTGCAGTTCCAGTACCAGACAGTGATGCAGCTGGTCAGCACACTCTCAATGGTGCCCTTGTAGAATGTGGTGAGGATGGGTGGTGGGAGACTTGCTCTTTTCAGCCGGCGGAGAAAGTGTAGGCGCTGTTGTGCCTTCTTGGAGAGTGACATGGTGTTCGTGGTCCAGGTGAGATCCTCCGTGATGTGCACCCCCAGGAATTTAGTGCTGCCGACTCTCTCCACAGTCGAGCTGTCGATGATCAGTGGGGGGTGGTCAGTGGAGTTCCTCCTCCTGAAGTCCATCACAACCTCCTTTGTCTTCTCCACATTGAGGGACAGATTGTTAGCGCCACACCATTCAGCCAGCTGTGCCACTTCCTCTCTGTAGTGCGTTTCATCGTTGTTGCTGATCTTCTTATAGCCTAGGCCATCTATGTGGAGAGCAACAATTCTAATTTTCAAATCCTCAGAGAGTTCTTTGCCATGAGGTGCCATGTTGAACATCCAGTGGTCAGTATGAGAGAATTGTACTCAAAGCACCAAATTTTAACTGCTCTAATATAAGATACACCAATTTTTATAGTCCTGTCAAGCAGACAAAAACATGAACATGATGAATAGGATGTGTGGCTTTAAATGGTTAAATGACATATAGCTGTTATCACTTAGGGTGTACTCACTTTTGTTGCCAGCTTTTTTTGACAATGGCTGTATGTTCAGTTATTTTCAGAGGACAGTAAATCTTTACTGCTATACAAGTTGTACATTGACTACTCTAAAATATATCCAAGTTTCATTTCTATAGTATTGTCCCTTGAGAATATATACTAAAATGGTTGCCGAAATGTGAGGGGTGTACTCACTTTTGTGAGATACTATGTACATGTGTATATATATATATATATATATATATATATATATATATATATATACATACATATACATATATATACATATACACATACATACATACACACACACACACACACACACACACACACACACACACACACACACACAGAGTCATGGCCAAAAATATCGGCACCCTTGGTAAATATGTTCAAAGAAAGCTGTGAAAATTAATCTGCATTGTTAATCCTTTTGATCTTTTATTTAAAAAATTCACAAAAATCTAACCCTTCATTGGATAATAATAATTTAAAATGGGTGGAAATATCATTATAAAATAAATGTTTTTCTCAAATACACGTTAGACACAATTATTGGCACCCCTAGAAATTCTTATGAGTAAAATATCTCTGAAGTATATTCCCATTCATATTCACAATTTTGAGCACTCTAGGGTGATTATGAACATGAAATTATCCAGCCATGGCTTCCTGTTTCACAGAAATATAAATAGGAGGGAAAACAAAGCCCAAATTCCTTTAATCATCCATCACAATGAGAAAAACCAAATAATATATTTCTGATGTGCAGCAAAAGATAATTGAGCTTCACAAATTAGTGAAGTGGCTTTAAGAAAAGAGCAAGAGCAGTGAAAATTCCCATTTCCACCATCAGGGCAATAATTAAGAATTTCCAATCAACAGAAAATGTTATGAATCTGCCTGGAAGAGGACATGTCTATATTGTCCTAATGCACGGTGAGAATGAGAGTTTGAGTGGCTAAAGACTCTCAAAGGACCACAGCTGGAGAATTGCAGAAAATAGTTGAGTCTCGGGGTCAGAAAACCTTAAAAAAAATGGTCAAACAGCCCCTACATCACCACATGTAATTCTCCTAGCTCATCCAAAAACAAACTCCAGCATATTCAGTTATCAGACACGACTGGAACTTCAAATGGGACTGGCTTCTATGGTCAGATGAAACTAAAAAATTAGCTTTTTAGCAGCAAACACTCAAGATGGGTTTGGTGCACACCGGGATAAAACGTACCCCATGTGTACAATGAAATATACTGCTGTATTTTTGATGCTGCGGGCCTATATTTCTGCTGGAGGTCCTGGACATCTTGTTTAGACACATGGCATCATGGATTCTATCAAATACCAACAGATAAAAAAATCAATAAGTGACTGACTCTGTTAGAAATCTTATAATGGGCCATGTTTGGATCTTCCAACCGTTCAATAATCCAAACACAAACCTCAAAAACAACACAAAAATGGGTCGCTGGGCACAAAACCAAGCTTCTGCTATGGCCATTCCAGTCCTCTGACCTGAACCCTGTAGAAAATGAGTGAGGTGAACTGAAGAGAAGAAGCACCAGCATGGAGCTGTGAATCTGAAGGATCTGGAGTGATTCTGGATGAAGGAATGGTCTCTGATCTCTTGTCAGGTGTTCTTTAACCTCATCAGGCTGAGGAGGAAAAATTTAGAGCTGTTAAACTGGCAAATGGAGGTTTCAAAAGGTATTGAATAAAAGGGTGCCGTTAATTGTGGCCAATGTGTATTAGAGAAAAACATTTATTTCATAATGATATTTCCCCCATTTTAAATTCTTATTATCCAATGAAAGGTTAGATTTATTTTTTTATATATATATAAAAGATCAAAAGGATTAACAATGCAGATTAATTTTCACAGCCTTCTTTGATCATATTTACCAAAGGTGCTGAAATTTTTGGCCGTGTGTGTGTGTGTAAAACCTTGCTAAGTGTACTGTGTTAGGCTAACCGAGACGTGTCAAAGCACTTGCATATTATTGCTCTTTTGTTGGTTTTGATTAATCAAGTCAAAGTCTGCTTTGTCAATTCTGCCACATGTACCATACATATATACAGAGAATTGAAATTGCTTTACTCTCAGACCCTTGGTGCATACAGATAACACTAAATACTAACAGCAGATACTAACGGGGGGAGGGGGGAGGGGGGGGGAGTTGAGCTTCCTGACAGCCTGATGTATGAAGCTGTCCTTCAGTCTGCTGGTCCTCGCCTGGAGACTCCACAGTCTCCTCCCTGATGGCAGCAAACTGAAGAAGCTGTGTGATGGGCGGGTGGGATCACCTGCAATGCAGAGGGCTTTGCGGGTGAGACGGGTGCTGTAGATGTCCTGGAGGGAGGGGAGAGAGACACCAACAATCTTCTCAGCTGCTCTCACTATCCGTTGAAGGGTCTTGCGGCAGGACGCGTTGCAGGCGCCATACCACACAGTGATGCAGCTAGTCAGGATGCTCTCGATGGTGCCTCTGTAGAAGGTGCACATGATGGGGGCTGGGGCTCTGGCTCTTCTGAGTTTGCGGAGGAAGTAGAGACGCTGCTGTGCTTTCTTGGCCAGTGCTGCAGTTTTGTTAGTCCAGGAGAGGTCCTCTGTGATGTGTACACCCAGAAATTGATGGTCAGAGGAGCATGCTGAGTGTGCACTCTCCTGAAGTCAACAACAATCTCCTTTGTCTTCTCCACATTCAGATAAATATTGTTATCACTGCACCACCCGGCCAGGCGACTCGCCTTGCTCCTGTAGTTTGTCTCATCTCTGAGACAAACTACAGACCCACCACAGTGGGTCCCACCACAGTCGTGTCATCCGTGATGAGACCCACCACCATCCGCAAATTTAATGAAGAGGTTGGAGTTTTTGGACTGTGTGCAGTCATGGGTCAGCAGAGTGAAGAGGAGGGGGCTCAGCACACATCCTTGGGGGGCCCCTGTGTTCACTGTGATGGTGCTGGATGTGTTACTGCCGACCCGTACTGCCTGAGGTCTCCCGGTCAGAAAGTCCAACAGCCAGTTGCACAGCAACGTATTGAGCACCAGCTGGACCAATTTATGAATGAGCTGTTGAGGGATGATTGTGTTGAATGCTGAACTGAAGTCTATGAACAGCATTCTGACATACGAGTCTTTTTTTGTCCAGATGTGTGAGGGCTGGGTGGAGGGCAGTGGCGATGGCATTATCGGTCGAGCGGTTGGACTTATATGCAAACTGGAAGGGGTCCAGGGAGGGGGGGGGGACAGACTTGGTGTGGTGCATGACTAGCCATTCAAAGCACTTCATGAGAATAGCAGTGAGTGCTACTGGACGTTAGTCATTGAAGCAGGATGGAGATGACTTCTTCGGGACTGGAATGATGGTGGTAGCTTTGAAGCATGTGGGGACAACAGCCTGACTTAGTGAGATGTTGAAAATGTCTGTGAAGACATCAGTGAGTTCCACTGCACAGTCTCTCAGTACATGCCCAGGAATGTTGTCAGGACCCGGAGCTTTGCGTGCATTGATCCTGCTGAGGGATCTCCTCATGCTGTCCGGGGACAGCGTCATCACCTGGTCGCCGGGAGGAGGTGGAGTCTTCTGTGCAGTGGTACTGTTTTGTGTAATAATAATAAAATAATAATAAGGTTTATTTATATAGCGCCTTTCCAGAGCTCAAGGACACTTTACAATAAACATCAGAAATGTGAGTAACATCAAACGGTAATACAGAAAATTATTTGAAAATCAGACATATAGAGTAATATATAGATTAGACAACATAATAAACAGAATAAACAGACATCAACTTAACAAGGTAGCATTCTGAAAACAAGTGAGTTTTAAGCAGCGATTTAAATTCAGACAGGTTATTGGTAGGGATGCGCGGGTCTAGTCGACTAAACGGTACAGCTCCTACTAGTCGACACTGAAAACAATAGTCGATTACACGAGAGAAAAAAAACCCCGATGATTTTATCATTCAAATTACCATAATTTTAACGTTACATTTAAAACATTTTAAAGAACAGTTAAAATAAAACTTTTGAAAAAGAATACATATCAAAATATTTAAATATATAAATATTTTTTAAAAGCGTATCTGGGCGGGAACTATAATTTTACCTCACATGCGTTTTCTTCATGTCAATTGCGGCAAGCTCCACGCGAAAGACCAAGGTGTGGGATTATTTTGAATTAGGAATAAGGAAATGGAAACGTTTTTTGTAAACTGTGTAATGTCAAATTGGTTTACAATAACTTTACTGGAGCTATGCGTAATCATATTCAATACACGTATGCGTTAGCTTGGAGTCTAGCCAAAGCCAAATGTCAATCATGTCACACTACAACCTGCCGCTGCGGTCCGCGATCCTATCCGCGCTGTCTATTCCTCTAAACGAAGACCCACTTCGGTGGTGCTGCGGGATTTCCAGGCTCTTTTCAAACGGTCTGCTTGCTTGTAGTTATCTCTCTCTGCTTGCCTGTGACTTCAGTTCCTGCCGAGCGCGGGGTTTTTTTCAAGTGCAGAATCGCCTCTAGTCCCGTCTTTCTCCAGACCTTGTTAACATGTTAAATTCACTGAACAAATGCGCACGGTCTGAGTAAGTAAAACGAGCTTTGTTTTGTTTTTAGACAATATAGCCAACATGAAGTACATTTTTAAAAGCCGTTTTAATGCTATTCCTTGATAAACTTTCCTACTGTTTTTTACTTTTGTTTTAATATGTGGTTTAATATGTTGGCTAACGTTATATGAATATGAAGAATTCTGTCAGTCTATTGATTGATTTTCCATTTCTGCATTGCTCCAACCGATCTGAATAAATAAGCTATGCACTGGTTTATGAAGAGTGTATGCTCTATCTTTTTTTCTGTTTAACGTCCGCCTAAAATTAATTGATGATAACGCGAGGCAAGCATACGGCATAATCGTGACCTATTTTTAGCAGAATTCATTGAGGGATTTGACAGTGATTCAAAGATTAAGTATTTCAACTGTATGCTGTTATATAGACACAAGCACAGTTTTTTTTTTCATTATTGGGGGGTTTCTAGCTTTTAGACTAGTCGACTAGTCGGATACAAAACTTCCGTTTAAACGACAGTCAAATTAGTCGTAGCGCACATCCCTAGTTATTGGCAAGACGGAGTGATCTGGGAAGAGAGTTCCATAATTTAGGGGCAACAACACTGAATGATCTGCCCCCCATGGAAGAGAGGCGATTACCGAGGGACGACGAGAAGGCGAGAATCAGAGGACCGCAATGAAGGAGCAGATTGCAAAGATAGTAAGGAGCCAGACCATGCAAAGCTTTAAAATTAAGCAGGAGAATTTTAAACTTGATACGATCAGCTAAAATAGGGGTGATGTGGGTCGAACGCTTATCGCGAGTGAGAATAGGAGCGGCTGAGTTTTGAATATACTGTAATTTAGCAATGGAGGTAGCTGGTAAACCAATGAAAAGGGCATTACAGTAAACGAGACGAGATGAAAAAAGCATGGATGAGAGTTACTGCATCGTTGGCACTAATGAAAGGACGGAGCTGGACAATTCGTCGTAAATGAAAGAATGCTGATTTAGTGAGAGAGTTGATATGAGAGAAAGGAGTCAAACATAACACCAAGATTTCTAACGATACTAGATGGAGCAATTTGAGTGCCAGTGATATTACAAGTAAAGTCAGCAGGAGCTTTGGTGGTAAGTGATGAGGTACCAATAAAGATGATTTCAGTTTTATCTATATTAAGTTTCAGAAAATTAGAGTTAAGCCATGTTTTTGTATCCTGCACGCAAACAGAAATTTTGTTAATTTGGCTGGATAGGGAAGGCCTGCATGACATGTAAATTTGAATGTCATCAGCATAAAAATGATAGCTAAAGCCATGATGCTGTAGTATCTGACCCAATGGTGATTGCTTCTATTGTAAGCTTTGGATAAAAGCGTCTGCTAAATGACTAAATGTAAATAATATAATATTATTATTATTTTTTTTTGCCTTTTTGGGAGCTTGACACTCGATCCCACTGTCTGTTATAAAAGCAAAGATGATTTTGAATATCCTTCAGTATATCATCCATGTGTGAATATTTGTGAACTATGAATTTATTTCTAACACTTTTAGGTGAACCTGGACAATAAGACAAGAGAACTGACCATAGAGCTCCTCAAAGCCCCCTCGCACACTTCTCTCTCACATGCCCAAAGGCGCATCTACTGCCTCCTGGAAATGGACTGTTACCCCCGTTTCCTCCAGTCAGAGATCTACCTCACACTACTGAGGGATTCATATTAAAACAAGATGGGCAAAATGTCCGAAAGTGGGGTCATCCTAAAAACTGAACGGACATCATGCCTGGACAGTGGAGACAGCAAATGTGTCTCTGTGATGAAAAACAATCATCTTAACTACTGAAGAACGTTTTAGTAAAATAAAAAGGGAAACAGACGAGCAGGGATGAGGCGACTGTCTTGAACTTGAATGCATAGCATCTAAAGCAGGGATAGGCAACTTCGGTCCTGGAGGGCCGGTGTCCTGCAGAGTTTAGCTCCAACCCTAATCAAAGACACCTGAAGAAGCTATTCAATGTCTTCAAGATCACTAGAAAGTTACAGGCAGGTGTGTTTGATTAGGATTGGAGCTAAACTCTGCAGGACACCGGCCCCCCAGGACCGAAGTTGCCTATCCCTGGTCTAAAGGGTCATGCAATGGGGAAAGAAGTGCTAACATTTTACAAGTTTGATTTTTAGTTGCTAGATTGAAACTATATCACTGGACTAAATGGCATGTTGACAGGCAACAAAGGGAAAACATGTCTGGCAAGAAAGGGCTGTTCAGTGAAAGGCTGAAGCACTCATTAGAGTCAGACCATTCTTTGACTCCACTGTATGTGTGGTTACAAAGAAGCAGCACTAATGACTCAGTCCTCAAATTTACTTTCCCATAAATAATTCTATAATATATTTAAATAGATATTCAAACAAAAACTCAAGCTCTCAGCAAGACAAAATTCAAATAGACTGTTGTCTAAATAAGCAATATGAACACAATTACTTTAAAGTTGAAAACTTCCTCCAAGGCTTGACTGATGGCCAGTTTGAGTTTAAAACGTTAAAATGTGTATTAGCATATTGTGATTTTATGATCACAGATTGCATATTAAAGCTACATGTCATTCATTTGAAGAAAATGTGATTAAAGACATGGGAATCAAAGGCCTATCCCTGAGTTTGGCCCTTTTTAAATCTAAATAATATGAACTGATTTTATTAAAAAGGGTTTTTGGTTGTTTTTTAGGTAACTGTAGAATTCAGTAAATGTCACACATATTTAAGTGACACTCTGTAGAGCGTATTGCTGGGAAATGTCAAGTTGACAGGTTTAAAAAGCAGACACAGAGCAGGAACCTGCTTGACACCAGCACTAATGCATCCCATAAGCACACGTACATTTCCAAGACTTCGGTTAAAGAGCAAATGATCTGAAGAGCACTGTATTCTTATTATTGTGCACAAACACCTGAAGAACATCAAAAAAAAAATCCACTTGAACATCTGAGAAGGAACATTTTTAAAATGTATATTCCAGATACATGCACATAGTGAACAATTTCAGCTTGAGAATGAAGGGCTGTGATGTGCTGTATGTATTTTAGTGGCTGTTGATGTCTGCTGTGACTGACACACTGAAGACGGTACATGTATTATTACTGTAGACATCCTACTAAGAACCGCATGCACTAATGTCCTTGGTCAAATATTCTCCAAGGGTTTAATCTGTTTGTTTGAGTATAATATAAATAATTTCCTTAAGGGAATGATGTAATTATGTGATCAGTGTACAAGAATGAGCATCAGTTTGACTGTCAGAGTATTTATGTTTGTTTGAGAGCAGCGATAAAAATGAAAATGATTTAAACAGAAATGTTCAACCATTTAATTTAATTTCCACAAAAACATCTGTACTTTTGCATAGACCTGTTTGTGAAAAACATGATAAAGATCAGATTATAAAATTGTGATTATAAAAGCACAAGCCATAAAATTAATAGCTGAAATGTTTATAAATAGGACTGATAAAAAAGTTACAAATAGCTGCTGATGTTATTTTCATTAAAGGTCTTTTTCACGTTTGTGGTTTAATAAAAATTCCTAAAAATCATTTCCCTCCTCCCCCCTCCCCTCATTATTCTCATTTCTTTGCAATGTCCATTTCTGTTCTTAAAGGGATGGTTCCCCCAAAAATCTAAATTCTGTCATTAATTACTCACCTTCATGTCGCTCCAAACCCATAAGACCTTTGTTTATTTTCAGAACACAAATTAAAATATTTTTGATGAAATCCGAGAGCTTTCTGACCTTCCATAGATAGCAATGCAACTACAAATTCAAGGCCCAGAAAGGTCGTAAGGACATCATTAAAATAGTCCATGTGACATCAGTGGTTCAACCGTAATGTTATGAAGCTACGAGAATTAGCTTCATAACATTAGCACAAAAAGTATTCTCGTAGCTACATAACATTAAGGTTGAAGCACTGATGTCACATGGATTATTTTAACGATATCCTTACAACCTTTCTGGGCCTTGAACGTGTCAGTTGTGTTGCTGTCTATGCAGTGTCAGAAAGCTCTCGGATTTCATCAAAAATGTCTTAATTTGTGTTCGGAAGATGAACAAAGGTCTTATGGGTTTGGAACGACATGAGGGTGAGTAATTAATGACAGAATTTTCATTTTTGGGTGAACTATCCGTTTAACATCTTCCGTCACCAGGGCCGCGTGCTGCGATACTCTTGTTTCTGTCGGACCCACTGGGCCGTACAGCGGCTCTCCCCAACCATCCAGGACCATCCGCCTCTCCCTCCGCCACTCTCCATCTCAGCCGCTCCACCTTTCCTCCAGTCCTCTGCTCTGTTCTGTGACACTTTGGTCTGCAGTTCTTCTTTGCGGTCCAGGGGTGTTATGGAGGTCTGTTCCTGAACATGATCTTTCTTGGAGGTGGCAATTGTCAGAAGGGACACAAACTGGCCTTGAAGATGCGGTCTGGAAAAGAGGATGAAAAACAATGAATGATGGAGAGGAAGAAGCAGAACATTAAGCAGATGATTTCAGGTGAATTAAGTAGAAGGCCAAGGCTGAGAAGAGCAGCAGCAAGTGAAATCAAACTTGTATCAGAACAAGAAGAAAGAAAATGATAAAGTAGGAACATGCACATACTGTATTTTCTGTTTTGAGTCATAACTAGGCCCACGCAGAACATACACATTTTGTGATTTTTTTTTGCACTGATTGTAAAAGAAAAATGCAAAATGGTTTGGATATACAGGTGCATCTCAAATTTGAATGTCGTGGAAAATTTCAATTATTTCAGTAATTCAACTCAAATTGTGAAACTTGAAATAAATTCAATGCACACAGACTGAAGTAGTTTAAGTCTTTGGTTCTTTTAATTGTGATGATTTAGGCTCACATTTAACAAAAACCCACCAATTCACTATATCAACAAATTAGAATACTTCATAAGTTAAATAAAACATTAAACACAAAACATTTTTAGTGAATTGTTGGCCTTCTGGAAAGTATGTTAATTTACTATATATGTACTCAATACTTGGTAGGGGCTCCTTTTGCTTTAATTACTGCCTCAATTCGGCGTGGCATGGAGGTGATCAGTTTGTGGCACTGCTGAGGTGGTATGGAAGCCCAGGTTTCTTTGACAGTGGCCTTCAGCTCATCTGCATTTTTTGGTCTCTTGTTTCTCATTTTCCTCTTGACAATACCCCATAGATTCTCTATGAGGTTCAGGTCTGGTGTGTTTGCTGGCCAGTCAAGCACACCAACACCAACACCAACACCATGGTCATTTAACCAACTTTTGGTGCTTTTGGCAGTGTGGGTAGGTGCCACATCCTGCTGGAAAATGAAATCAGCATCTTTAAAAAGCTGGTCAGCAGAAGGAAGCATGAAGTGCTCCAAAATTTCTTGGTAAATGGGTGCAGTGACGTTGGTTTTCAAAAAACACAATGGACCAACACCAGCAGATGACATTGCACCCCAAATCATCACAGACTGTAGAAACTTAACACTGGACTTCATGCAACTTGGGCTATAAGCTTCTCCGCCCTTCCTCCAGACTCTAGGACCTTGGTTTCCAAATGAAATACAAAACTTGCTCTCATCTGAAAAGAGGACTTTGGACCACTGGGCAACAGTCCAGTTCTTCTTCTCCTTAGCCCAGGTAAGACACCTCTGACGTTGTCTGTGGTTCAGGAGTGGCTTAACAAGAGGAATACGACAACTGTAGCCAAATTCCTTGACACGTCTGTGTGTGGTGGCTCTTGATGCCTTGACCCCAGTCTCAGTCCATTCCTTGTGAAGTTCACCCAAATTCTTGAATCGATTTTGCTTGAAAATCCTCATAAGGCTGTGGTTCTCTCGGTTGGTTGTGCATCTTTTTCTTCCACACTTTTTACTTCTACTCAACTTTCTGTTAACATGCTTGGATACAGCACTCTGTGAACAGCCAGCTTATTTGGCAATGAATGTTTGTGGCTTACCCACCTTGTAAAGGGTGTCAATGATTGTCTTCTGGACAACTGTCAGATCAGCAGTCTTCCCCATGATTGTGTAGCCTAGTGAACCAAACTGAGAGACCATTTTGAAGGCTCAGGAAACCTTTGCACATGTTTTGAGTTGATTAGCTGATTGGCATGTCACCATATTCTAATTTGTTGACATTGTTAAATGTGAGCCTAAATCATCACAATTAAAAGAACCAACGACTTAAACTACTTCAGTCTGTGTGCATTGAATTTATTTAATACACGAGTTTCACAATTTGAGTTGAATCACTGAAATAAATGAACTTTTCCACGACATTCTAATTTATTGAGATGCACCTGTAACAAAAGTTAAAATTGATCTGAAAAGTACTGGACTCTTAGCTGCAGTTGAAAGCATTATCATATTAAATAAAATATTGAATAAACTAGATTTTTAAGGGGGGGGTTGTTCATTCGGCAAACTGAAAAACATACTGAAAAATATGCAAATAATAAATAAAAGCTTAAGAAATCAATGTTCACGTCAATGTGTTCCCTTGTGAAAAGAAGTGCACTTAAAAAGAAGGCTTAAAATGAACATATTTTAGTATTTGAAATTAGTATATATGAAAATGCATTATAGTTTACTTTTTTTTTCACACATAACACAACATGGCATCCAAAATAAAACAAAACAACAGACACATACTCAACAACTCAAGGTCCAATCAAAAGGGAGGGAGAGAGGGAAGGACAATAAAAACAGAAAATGTACTCCTTTATACAATCACGTATATCAAACAAAAAACATTGCCAAGCACCAATGGTCGAAGGCCTGGCCCCACCGACTCGCGCCGTTGCACATTCACACGTCACTATTTGCAGGAGGCTATGGATCCAATATGTTTTTCCACACGTGTGGTGTAAACTAGTTCTGTATTATTGTCTTCTTTGCAGCTGTAAAACCCGCAAACAACATTCTCTTTTGCATTGAACTTACACAGAGACCAGAATCATCGTTAAGAAGACACAAACTTGGGTTAACAGACCAATCAATTCGCAGTAATGATGACAAAACCAGGTTTACATGTGTCCATAGACTGATGACGACAGGACATTCCCAAAACATATGCAGAAAAGTGCCTGATGATGTAGTATTACATATGGCAGTTCAAATTTGATTGTAGTTTCATTTTAAATCTATTGTAAGGAGTTATGTATGCTCTATGAATGACTTTGAAGTGAATAAGACGATGAGCCAAATTTTTAGATGTTAAACTGAGATTAGACCACACCCTCTCCCAGTCGACAGATAAATTAAGGTCAGATAATTCCCTATTCCAAATAGATTTAATAGAAAGAGGTTTTGTAATGCAATCAATAATCTTATTATATATTAATGAAACAGATGGCCGACCAACAGATGGTGCAATCCAGTCCCGCATAGGATGAGAGGAAATGGGAGAAGACCAAGGAACGCCATACGCTTTGAGAGCAGAACGTAATTGAAGAAAAACAAAATATGCGGATGCTGGTAGACAAAATTTGGTTCTTAATGTCTGAAATTAACATAGGTTCAACCGTTTTCCAGATTTTAATAGAGTTGGCCACAACCGGACCAAATTTGTAATTATGACCTTTTTTCCTGTGCCAGTAAATAAAATATCTTGGAGTCTATTTGGTTTAACCTTGTCAGCTTCAATCACCCCTCCATGAAACTGTAGATTGAGGATCATCCAAATTATGAAGAGCCTTAAGCTGGAACGACCAATAATACAGTTCAAAATTTGGTACAGCCAGTCCTCCTGCGCTATTAGGATGTTGTAATGTGGTAAGTTTAATTCTGGGGCATTTATCATTCCAGATAAATTTTGAAATTATGGAGTTGATCTCCTTAAAGTAACCTGGAGGGGGAGAAAATGGTAGCATAGAGAAAAAAAAATTATTCGAGGTAACAAATTCATCTTAACAGTGGAGATTCTTCCTTGAAGAGAGACTTTAAGATTCTTCCATCTTTGAATGTCATTTTTGACCTTAACTAAAATATTATTAAAATTGTCTCTGGCAATCTTATGAATGTTTTTATATATGGTAATGCCCAAATAGATGAAAGATTCCTTAATAGGGATAAATGAGGGAATAGAGGAATTAACTTTAACATTGTTAATTGGCATTAAAGCAGATTTGCTCCAATTTATTTTATATCCTGATAAGCTACTAAAATTATCAAATTCCTTAATTATACTAGAGACTGAAACATCAAAGTGGTCTAAATATAGAATAATATCATCAGTGTATAACGAAATACTATGATTATGATCATGAATCTTAATCGATACTTCAGATTTCCTAATGCCTTGTGCTAAGGGTTCAAGAGATGGACAAAACAATAAGGGGGAAAGCGGACACCCCTGGCTTGTTCCCCGCTGTAAAGGGAATGGGGGGGAAATAATATTACCAGTTATGACTGATGCTGCAGGTGAGTGGTATAATGTCTTAATCATAGAAATGAAGTGTTCACCGAAGCTGAAACATTGCAGAACTGCCCACATATAATTCCACTCTAGCCTGTCAAAGACTTTTTTTGCATCAAGTGAAAAGACCGCACAAGGGGTTGGGTGGGAGTCCGCAAAGTCAAGAATATGAAGGAGTCGACGCATATTGTCAGCTGCATTGCGTCCCTTGATGAAACCAGTTTGGTCCTCCTTGATCAAACTATGAATTACCTTCTCCATACGAGAAGCAAAAACTTTTTAAGATCACATGGGATAAGCGAAATCGGTCTGTAGCTGGAACAATCTAATGGATCTTTCCCTTTTTTAAGAAGTAATGAAATCAGTGAAGCTTTTTGATCTCTATGAAATACCCCATGTTCAATTGCAAAATTAAATGAGTTAAGCATAAGTATCCCTACCAAATCCCAAATTTCTAAATATAGTTCAGGGGGGAGACCATCTAGACCCGGCGATTTGCCCTTTTGAAGGCTTTTTAGAGAAACGTGGAGTTCCTCCAAACTTAATGTGGCCACCATAGATTCTTTATCTGTGAGATCCGAGGCAGTTCCAATTTATCTAAATACTGCTTACAAATTGGTTCATCAAAATCTGTTTCGGCTTTATACAGATTTGTGTAAAAGCCTTTAAATATGTCATTAATTGTCACAGGGTTCGTGGTGACCTGATCATCCAATGATTTTATTGCGCTAATATATGCCTTAGACTCGCATTCTTTCAACCTAAGGGCCATGACTAGGTCTCTGATTCTAAATAATATTTTTGCCTAGACCTATGTAAAATAAATTCCGCCTTTGAGTGTGAAAGTAAATCATATTCTTCTTTTAATGAGGACAGCTGTGTAGCCTGTTGCTCAGTGAAACATTCTTTTTGTAGGTTTTGTAATTATAGGATTTTATTTTCTAATTGTGTAAACTGGTGAGTTTTCACTTTGGCAAGAGTAGAAGAGAAAGATATACAGAAACCTCGTATAGCACACTTAGTCGTTTCCCACAGTATTTGAGGATCCACATCAGAGGGCATATTAATTTCAAGAAATTCCTTAATATATTCTTTTAGAGAAGTAATGAAAGTCTGATTACTTAATAATGATATGTTAAAGCGCCATCTAGGGGACTTGACTGTAACATCGGAAAGAGGAACACTACACAACACAGCAGAATGATCAGATAATAAAATTGGTAATATAGAGATGGAGGAATTAGACGAAATTAAAGATGGGCTGAGAAATATGTAGTCTATCCTAGAGAAAGTCTTGTGTCTATTAGAAAAAAAGTGAAGTCCTTAGCTTTAGTATTCTGAATTCTCCAAAGATCGATTACATTAAGCTCAGTGATAAATTTATTCAATAATTTAGAGGATGGATTGGCTGTTGTATCAGATTGAGATTTATCTAAAGCAGG
Organism: Aspiorhynchus laticeps; assembly: GCA_023376895.1. NCBI lineage: Eukaryota > Metazoa > Chordata > Actinopteri > Cypriniformes > Cyprinidae > Aspiorhynchus > Aspiorhynchus laticeps. The sequence continues at coordinate 22,102,804 of CM041817.1, read as the reverse complement.
ATTTAAGACAGCATTAAAATCACCACCCACCACTAGAGGGCAATCAATCTCCTCAAGTAGAGTTTTGGAAATCTGTGTAAGGAATGCACTGTCTGTCTCATTCGGACCATAAATAGAGACCAATGCTAACCTATTATTATATATCTTGCATCGGATAAAAACAAATCTACCTTTCTCATCACTACCAAGGTGTTCAATCGTTAAATTTAACTTCCGGTTAACAAGGATAAGCTGGAAAAAGATGCTAATTTATAATACTTATTCTGGAAACGTGCCACATCAGATTGTTTTAAATGAGTCTCTTGTATTAGGGCACAGGAAATAGATTTACGGTGTAAATATTCTAACACGGGTTCGTTTAACAGCAGAATTTAAACCATTCACATTCAGTGATAAAATATTTAGAGTATGCATTGAATATTCATAATCCCAAGATTGTATTCAATAAATGAAAAAAAGCAGAAGCACTTCCATTCTGTAAATAACATGTAAACGCTGATGTGCATTTTAGATACCAAACCTCCTAGATGAAAAATCCCTTTAGAAATAAGGTAAAATAAATAAAAGTATAAATGTCTGTTGTAAAAAATAAAAACACAAAAAAAAAACATGAACAACCGACAACCATAAACAAGAAACAACTCAGACCGCACATTACCGAGAACATAGGTCTGACTGAGCAACAAAAAATAGTGATGGTTCGTGACCGATCCACTCCAACGCAAGACATGTCCCCCGAAAGGCTCACACAGCCAAAAAAATTTTTTTTTTTAATTAAACCTACTCTCCATTAGTCCCATCCAAAAAAGAAAAAAAGGGGTGTTAGTCTTACCAGCAAAGAGATTGTTGTACCGGATAGATAGGGACAATATCCCAGTAGGAGAAAGGATAGAAGATAAAGCAAAAGACAGGTTCAGGATTCCATGTCCATCCTGTCATCATCCCTTCCTGGGCAGCTAGAACCGCCTCCATCCAGGCCATCAAGCCCCTCCCGCCGGGCCGGAGAGATAGTGGCCGATGTTTTCCCGTTGCCTTCCCGTAGAGCCGCCGCATATTTCTTCTGCTGAGACAGGGAGCTGATAAAATCCTCCGCTTTCTGTGGAGAGTCGAAACTCATCTGCTCCCCTTTGTGTCGTAGTTTGATTACCGCCGGATAGATGAGGAAGGGCTGGAGACCAAGTGCTGTCATCTTCTTCAAAACCGGATTAAATGCCTTCCTCCTGATCATTGTAGCTGGACTAAAGTCGGGAAAAAATAGTAGTGTGACATTGTCCTGTGCGCATTTCACCGGATAAGCCTGCCGAGCACCTTTCGGTATCTCCGATCTGGCATGCCATCTTAGTACACGGAAGATGGATCAGAGCCCCTCCCTCCGTCATACACGCGATGCGCTCGGTCAATCTCAATGTCACGGCCTTTCAACGACGGAATCCATTTGGAAAGATTAACTCTGAGGAAACCAGCCACATTTGAGCCCTCCGCCCCCTCTGGCAGCCCCACCAGTCGAACGTTGTTTCTTCTGCTTCTATCCTCGATATCCGTCATCCTCTCGGTGAGTCACTCCAGCTGATTTCTTAGGTCCGTGACTGTCCTCCTATCCTCACGTGCAGCTGCCTGAACAGAATCAACCCGGTCACGTGTCTGCTTCGCCGTGGTAGCTATCGCCTCAAGCTCCTCTCTTAGCTCTTTAACAGACTTGTTGGTCGCTTGTATGTCCTCACGCAGTTCGCACAATGCTGGAATCAGCACCGAATCCACCGCATCTCTTACTGCCGAAGCCATAGCCGAATTCAAAGTGCTTTGCTGTTCTTTAAGTGCTAGCTTAACACCGTTAGCAATAGCATCGTCGAGGTTCTCTCCAGAGATGGTGGAATCCTTTAATTTTTTCTTTATTGGCGATTGCTCAATCTCTCTTTTCCGATCGCCTTTTTCTGCTGAAGCACTCATGATGGGTTCAATGTAGAGTGGTTAAAAATTTACTGACAGGATTACACGATATGTGGCAAAGTGAGCAGAGCGAAAGACTAAGCTTGCATCGCCGTTGAAGGGTCACGTGATCCCCCCATTATAGTTTACATTTATTGAATTATATTAAATGCAATTATGTGAACTTTGAGTTTATTTTTGATCCACTTAATTAGGAAGCAAGTAAATCTTTATAACTAATTTCATAATTACTTTTATTGTCTTTGAAATATGGTTAAAGTGTACCACCAAATGTACTGCAAAGCATTTATGGTAAACTAAAATATACTTTAATGTCATTTCTACAGAAACTTATGTAGATAAATATATTTGTAATAATGTTGAAATTTAGTACATTTAAAATATATTAACTTTAAATCTAATATTGATTATCAAACTAAAGTTAAATTTATTAAAAAAGATAAAATTATAAAATACTTGATGTGCTTTAGTAAAGTTAGTCAACATTAAAACAAGTCTCCTTTTTTTAAGCATGACAAAAAGATTTATCATATAAAATATACTTTAAAAGTAAAACATAAAAGAGCTTTTTTGAATGTGTACTTATGTGTGTTAAGTGTCTCTTTAAATGCATTTAAGTGGCCTTTTATTTCATTAATATTATCTGCAAGTACAATTACATTAAAAATATACTTCTAGATCTGAAGTACACGACAAGTGCGTATTCGATACAATTAAATGCACGTCATTTCACAAAACTTGGTCAGAGACCTTCAGGATTTTTGTCCTCCAAAAAAAACATTAACAAGCATGACAGTATGGGGCGAATTATACAGCAAATTTGCATGCTCTGGGTTAATGGTTTGCTCAAATCTTAACCCTCAGTGTGAGCTATAATAAAAGTGATGCTTGGCTTAGTGAACCTCATTAACAAACAAATTCAGCAGAAATTGCCAGTGCTTTCTGTGGAATTCTGTAGGCGTGGATTCTGTGGAGGCCTAGTCATTACCTCGCTTTCAATCCCTGGTGTTTTCTTCAGTATTCGCTTCTAATTCACATGTAAATAATACAGCAAGCAGCACCAGAAGAAAGTGACTCTCACAAAAGTTATGTGAGAAAAGCCCGACCTTTCTGAAGTGTGTTTGTGTTCCACTGCATCTGCGTTTGCCCCTGTGTCACACACTCTCTCACAGAGCTCTGCTTTCAGCCCTAAAGAAGTACACACGACAGCTACTAATGGTTTACTAATGTGGTTTCCTGTGGACCATCGTAACGCTTCACGTTGCGCCGTGGTAAATGGTTGATTGTGGTTCAAATGGTGCATTACCTGGAAGCTTCAAGGGGTTCTGCTGTTCCGCCAATAATTGCCCGAGGTCTCGGCTGTTGATATGGCGACTGTAGAGGTTGCTCCTGGCAACCAGACCCTGATGGCTACAGGATATGAGGAAATGGACAAACAACAGCGATAGAGGTACGGGACGGAGGACCGGGGAGAAGGGAGGGAAGGGGGAGGGAAAAAGGAGAAATAAATGAAAAAAATGAAAGAAAATGAACAAAAAATAAATGTGACAGAAAAAAGGCACAAATAAAAAAGGAATTAAACTTAACCTCAAACACAAATTCAAAACCCATCATTGTATGAAAACAAATTACAGTGAACGAGGACACAGGCAATGATTGTGTAACGTGATGGTGGATTTTTAATCTCAAGAAAAGACTAATATGGTGTTTTAGGTCTATTTTAGGTCTTAAAATATCAAAGCAAGAGGCAACTTGATCCACAAGCTTTTCTCAGAACCATTTGTATTTTAACCTTTAAACTGATAGAATTGGCATTTTAGGGGACACATGTAGTTCAAACAGGTTTCTAGAAGAGTTTCTAGAAGAGTTTAGTTCATCATCTTAACTACAGTATAATGTCTGACTACCAGAAAGTATGCAGATACTTCTTCATGTTTCACATGAGATCTATTGTTTTATAGTTTTAAACAATACAAACTTCTATTTTTACAAAATGCCTTGGAAAGATGATCTTTAAACAACAAAACAAAAAAACAACAACTTTATATTCAAAGAATTCAAAAAAAAAAAAAAAAGAGTAATTTTAAGCAGCACAACTGTTGTCAACCATTCTGATAAGAATATTAAATGATTCTTGGACAGCGAATCAGCATATTAGAATGATTTCTGAAGGATCATGTGACACTGAAGACTGGAGTAATGATGCTGAAAATTCAGCATCAGAAATAGGCGTCAGAATTAAATTAAATTTGAAAATATATTAAAATAGAAAACAGTTACTTTAAACTGTAGTGATACAGTATTTCACAATATTGCTGTTTTTACTGCAATTTTTGACCTTTGTGAGCATAAGAGATTAAGATTTTTTTTTAACAGTTTGTGTGTATTTCTCATATTTGTGACATATTCTTGAGATAAAAGAATATTGTACTCTGTATTTCTTGAGATAAAAATCTGGACCTAAACCAAGGTCCTGAGGTGCTCCAAGTCTAAACTCTAATACATAACATTTCCTTTCCTTTCCAGTCTGTTACAATAATCTGGTATATGACAAATGAATTCATTGACAAGTGACTAAAGAATATCTAGAATTTTTTCAACTGTAACTTTTATTACTTGCTGCTCAGGACAGAGGACGTTTGACAGTTGAGGGTTACCACTATAGTAAACTGACCTGTAAAAACTCTATTCTATCTTCTAAAACACTCATATTGGAAAAGGTAAAAGAGATTCAAATGTAATTACAAATGTGTATTGTCAAATCATTTTACAGGATATCGGATCGTTTATACTCTCACAAGGCAGAAAGCAAAATCATATAGGTTTAATTCAGTCAAACAATACAAATTCTGTCATGACTTTATCGTCAAGCTGTTTTCCACTCATAGGCTGTTATTTTATCTGTGAAACACAAATTCTACAGAATCTTTTGAAGATTCTTGAAAATTCTTCTTTTGAGTTCCACAGAAAAAATAACAAAAGTGTAAGTACATCAGTTTTGATGTTTAGATGAACTATCTTTTCAAAGGAATAGTTCACCTAACAATGAAAATGTGCTAAAAATGTCCCAAAAACCCTCAGGCCATCCAAGATATAGATGAATTTGTTTCTTCATTTGAACAGATTTGGAGAAATGTAGCATTACGTAACTTGCTCACCAATGGATCTTCTGCAGTGAATGGGTGCCGTCAGAATGAGAGTCCAAACAGCTGATAAAAACATGGATATTATGAAATACCATGGCAAGAGTAGGGGAGACCAGGGGCACTTGTAAAAAAAAAAAAAAAAAAAAAAAAATTCCTTCATAACTCACATACTATTTGAAATACACTAGTCATCTTTTGATACAAGAAACAAATAGGTGCACTGATTAATAATAATGTATATAGTTTCACTAATAAGGACAAGACTATAATATTAAATTAAGCAAAAAAAGTTACAATTGCCCCCGGTCGCCCCTACTTTAGTGTAGCTGAATGAAACAGTTTGAAGTTAAAAACATCTTGATGGATTTGTTCCTTACAAACACACAGCTTCTCCCTTCTGAATATGTTAATTGATGGACTGGAGTTGTGTGGATTATTGTGATGTTTTCATCAGCTGTTTGGACTCTCATTCTGATGGCACCCATTCACTGCAGAGGATCCATTGGTGAGCAAATCTGTTCCCATGAAGAAACAAACTCATCTACATCTTGGATGACCTGAGGCTGAGTAAACTTTTGGCAAATTTTCAATTCTGGGTGAACTACTCCTTTAATTTGAACTAGCTAAGAAGTTTAAGACAATGACGTTAAAGACTGAGGGTCAATGAAAGCTGAACCTAGATCTATTTAGAGAGCTAGCGTGGAATGAGAGAATGAGAAAAAGAGAGAAAAGCATGTGGTTAAAAGGAAACAAAAGTTGAACTCATCGAATAAAGTGAAGGGTTCGACAACAAAATGAGTATGTCATAATTGGGGAAGTCAATGCATAAAACGAGCATGTCATAATCAGAGATGAAAGGAGGAGAAGAAAGAGAGAGGAGAAATGTTTAGCGCTTCTCCAAAATAAACTGGTCAAGGTTATGTGTTAGAAGAATAAACAGACCACGTATCTGACCTTTATGCGGTACACAGTGATACACTAATGATGCACTAATGAGCTGAATTTACATTCCTGCCGCCAAGTCGACCATGCACTTATCTAACACAGGAAGTGGCTCATACTGAACATGAACGACCTTAGTGTCTCTTCGCTTTCATTCCCACAGAGCAAATGCTCTCAGTCGCCAAAATAAGCCCCAGATGGAAAAACCAAGAGGATGCAATGTAAATATTTGCAAGCAAAGTGCTGGATTTAGTCTCAAGTATGCTGTAACAGGCCGTGAGGTGTGGTTGAGATGTACCTGGTGCGCTTTGCCCTGCAGCTGTCATTGAGCTGGGAGGAGGGGGTCCCGGGGGCCGCGGCGGGGTGGAGCGGGGCCCGGCTGGGGGAGGATCCCACACTGAGCGAACGGGATTGCGGAGATGACGGAAGCAGAGGGGGAGAGTGGGGGGGACCCGCGGGGCGAACGAACGGCCAGGGGAGAGTCCTCTGCTCCTCCCGAACCACTGCAGAAGAGAGGAAGTGACTCCTCTTACTGATTCCTTAACAGTTCCATTTATGATTCTTTTAGCACTTTTAAGGAAGAGATATGTGAAAAAGTGAAATGCAATTCCATTGCCTCCCTATAAACTACTGGCTCATTAGTCATTCGTTCAGGAATCAGACTACACTAGTTATATTGTATGTTTTTAATTCAGTAAAAATTACTCAATCAAACTACATTGGTTGTACTGTATTTGAATCACAAAAAAGAACTGGCTCGTAATAGTCATGTGTTCAGGAATCTGATTACACTAGTTTATTTTTTTGCTTTTACATTGTCATTTTAACTCACTAAAACAAATCAATTCTTTAGAATTATTTGTTAGACAATTAGACTACACCAGTTGTCCTATATGGTTTTCAATCACTAAAAAGAACTGACTAATTAGAGTAATTCGTTCAGGAATCAGATTACACTAGTTTACTTTTTTGCTTTTACTTGCTTGTTTTTAACTCACTAAAAAGAACTGATTGCTTAAAATCATTTTTAAAACAATTTAGACTACGCCTATATGCTTTTGAATCACTGGCTCATAAGAATGTTTAGTATCGGACTACACTAGTCTTATGTAGTCCGTTTCACACTGTAGATGTAATAGTGAATACTGAGAAG